>PVKC010022738.1:0-17562 GCA_004027635.1 Crocidura indochinensis
GAGAAGAACATTCTTATTACCTAGAGAATATATATTTATTCTAACTCATCTTTTTTAATAATTTTGAATAAATATACGTTACTAAAATAACTTTTAGGGTCTGGAGCAATAGCTCTGTGGCAGACAGCCTGCCTCACTTGAAAGAGGTTCTGAGTTTGAGTCCCAGCCCCATAAAAATAAAATAAATTTTACTCACACAATATTTCTTCATTGCATCCCCCTGATTTATCATCCCTTGAAACCCAATGTCCCTTTTCTATGCTCAAAGGGTATTTAACTCCTCTCATCTAATTCTTTGAGTTTAACTTCTTTTCTATGAACTCTTGTCCAAATAAAATACTGATAAACTGCCTGCCTTTCTTTTCTCTTGTCAATCTATCTTTTATTAAATTCATTTTCAGATGTTCAGTTACCAAACATGAAGACAGTGGAAAGTTCTTCTTCCCCACTTCCCTAGATATAAGCATATTTTTTCCAAGCCTGAGATGACTTACTACTGTACCAGGTACAGACAGGATCTCTCCTACCTAACCACTCAGGCTCTTCTTCTTGTCTGCTTTGTTGGCCCGGCTACTGAGCAGAAAAATCCATCATCTGGTACACTGGAAATTCTAGAGAGAGGGAGAAAGTACAAGCTAGAAGTAAAAGGTTCAAATCCTTTCTTATATCTACCCTATGACCTGTCAACCACTAATCCTGGTCAGTGTTTTTAAAGAGGGATAGGATGGGAAGAGAAAAGGATGGAAGGGGAGGAGACAAAAGTGAGAGGGCAAGAGAGTTAGCTTTAACCCGAGACCCTCTGCTTACTGGCACATGGACCCAGTCCTCACCTCTCCAAAATTTCCATGTCCCCTTTTATAGTAAGATTTTTGTGTTGTTTGTGTTGCTGCTGTTTTATGGTACAAGAAATTGAATCTAAGGCCTCATGCATTCTAGGCAATTGCTCTACTTCTGATGCACAACCTTTGCCTCTTTTTACCTCTATGGTGTTCTGTTGTTGTTATTGTTGTTATTATTATTATTTAATTTCTATCATTTGAGGCAAAGGAAAGTTGCTAGGTCTCCTCTCCCTGTGAAGCAATGCAAATGTATAGGACTTGCCCAGACCAACTAAATCAGAATTTCAGGGGACACTGTTCAGAAATCCTATACCTTTAACCAACTTTCCTGCTGCTTCTTAATCAAATCTGAAATCTACTGCACTAAATGACTTCACAAGTCCATTCTGAGTCAGGGACCTCAAACTCTTTCTTGCCCCTCCTTCTGCCTCCTTTCTAATACCTCCCATCCCTATCTCTTTCTCTTAACGAAAAAGAAAAGAAAGAAACCTGCTTCGAACTTCTCTGTCAACCGATTGCTAACTTTAAGGGACTTAAAATAAAATTGCCTTCAGCCATTTCCATAGCAACCTTAACAAAACCATTAAGTTGCTTTTGTTCTTTAATACATCTACTTCTATTAAAGGGGCTGTGTCTCTTTTCTGTTATGAATGCAATCTATCTAAGGCTATCTCTTAAAAACATTTCAGTAGTACATAATTACAGTTTTGCAATCAGCAGTGCAAAGAATGTCATTTAAATCCCACCATCTAATTGATCCTCTCTGCTAATCCCTCTAAAAGCCAAAGTACAAGAAGGAACAAAATCTAAATTCCCAAATCCACATGAAAAACCATCTGCAGTAGGGACCCATACACTCTTCACAGTTGCTCATTCCATTTACTAACCCTACTTCTTTCCATCCATGCATTATCACTGCAGTCTCAAACCACTGAGCTGCACTAGTCCATGCTCAAACCACATAGTTCTTATAATTAGTATTCATTTGGGAGGGGGCAGGGTTAGGTCACACCCGGCAGCACTCAGGGGTTACTCCTGACTCTATGCTCAGAAATCGCTCCTGGCAGGCTCTGGGAACCATATGGGATGCTGGGATTCGAACCACTGACCTTCTGCATGCTAGACAAATTCACTACCTCCATGCTATCTCTCCAGCCCCAGACCACATAATTCTGACACAATTAATTCCGCACCCAGCTTCAGCCTTGACCCAAAAAAATCTCCGGGACTCTGGACACTATAACTGGTTCATAAATGGGTACATGGCCTATTCCATTCAGTGAGATATTGACTGAGACTCATTTTGGAATGTAAATATACCATCTCTTGTAAGAACAGTGTTTCTCAACCAGAGAATCCTTATTGGCTTCCAAGGATCTTACAGGGGGCCACAGGTGAAAATCATATAAATGGAAGACTACAGGAAGGAAACAAGGTAATGAAGAGGATATGGATTGAAAAATAAAAAACTAAGCAACACTGGACTAGAACCTGAAATAATGACACATAAAACTCCACAGCTATTTTAAATCTAACTAAACAGACTTGCCTGAGATGCAGTCACAAAGCAAGATAGCTCAAGAGAGAGGCAAAAACCAGAGAGAAATGAAGACAAGATGATAGAATTTCTGAATCATATTAACCAAGCATGCCTAAAGTCAGTTCCACTCTAGGACTCTTGGTACAAGGTTTGTTCCATTTCCTTTCTTCACTTTAAGTTCTTTTCTATCTCTTGACACCAAAATTATTTTGATGGGTATGCGGTATAAATTTATCAAGCTTTTGATACAGTGGCATGTCCATGTCAACTAAAAAGAAATTTCACCTGCATACTCCTATCCTAGCACTTTTACTTCTAAAAATATACTCATCAAAGGTACTCTCGCAGGAAAATAAAAATGAAAGCATGCCCATGAATGCAGTCACATTCATCCAGTTCTATAGACTCAATCTATTTCCTGTAGAGATGCAAACCAAGCCATGAAAATTTCTGAGTACACTGCCCAAGCAGCTGAAAACTGGCAGTCTTAAAGGAAAGGACATACCAAGTCCCCATCCTACAGAAACCACCCCTGCTGCACCCAGCACCCACAACTGCCTTCACCAATGGCCTTGCCTCACCACTCAACTACAGCTTACTGTGGAGACATCAAACCAATTGTGAAGTCACCAAAACATACTCCAGGTATGCTAGTATTTGGGCTGACATCAGCAGGACATTTTGAGAAATGCAGGCACCTTCCCCTCTGCCTTCTCATTTTTCTGGAAGACCTGACAGCCCCCACAAAAGCTGCAGTATCACCCACAGTACTTGAAATTCCTGGACTATGCAGCCACATATGCAACTATACAACAACTCCAATATTTTTTAATACTGTCATCACAGTAGGGGCACACCAATTTATACACCAACATGCATTTGAAGCTACCCAATGTTCAGAAACAAAAAGTAACAGAAAGATCAACTAGAAACATGAACTCACTTTTTATTTTGGTTTTTGGGTCACACAAGGCTCTCAGGGCTATGCATTCAAGAATTACTCCTGGTTTGGGGGAACATATGGGATGCTGGGGGATCAAACCATGGTATTCCTGAGTCAGCAGCATGCAAGGTAAATGCCCTACCACTGAGCCATCGCTCTGGCCTCCTCACTTCAACCTTCTGACAGTGACTAATGACCTCATTGTGAGATGCAATAATTTTCACAAATTTTCTTTTTGCTGTACTATTTTTTCTTTTCTCTTTTCTTTCTTTGCATTTTGCTTTTTATTTTAATAATTTCACTCCCACTTACCTAGAAATAAATGTATCATGATCAACTATGTAATGCAGTCTTTAAATAAAGTAATTTATATATTAAAAAATACTCACCCAATTATGGAAATGAGTATATATACAATCATAAAACTTACTGAAGCATTATATATCACAGCAAAGAAATGGAAAAAAATTCAACATCATGAAATAATAAAATGGATGGATAAATAAATCATGCTGTTAGTAAGAGAGATAGTATAGAAAGTAAATTGCTTTCTAACCCAGGAGATTTGATCTCTGGCACTGGAATGTGGTTCCCCTGAGCACTGCTAGGAGTGATTCCTGAGTACAGTAGCAAAAGCAGCCTCTTTGTGTTACTGAAGTCCAAGTGTGAGTCCCAAACAAATCAAAGCAAACAAAGCCATATTGCATCTGTACAATAGACCACTGCAATGTCATAAAAAGGAATGAGGTAGATCAATATTATAACATGAAAAATAAATTGAATTTCTATTGATAAGTTAAAAGAAATCAGCTTCAAAGGTATCTTTTAATACTGTATTGGAAGTGGGAGAGCTGAATACATATACTGAAAAGAATTGTAAGGGTTAAATGGTCGTTTCTTTGAAAAGAAATGAGTCCTGAACAGTACTGCAAGAATGTTAAAAACTGTAGGTAAATGAAGAATCAAATGATAGGGGGCATAGGGAGACTTTTAAAGCTTTGGATCATCTTGGTTCTATTCTTGGTAATCATCATTACCACTATTGAAAAAACATTAAGAATATTAGTTAGCATTTAAGTAATGACTATCATATTCCAAGCTTAATAGCTGGGGGTTAAAAATGGAAAAAGTGGCACCAGTTATACTTCAGTAAATGAATGAAAATGTTTGTGTGTATATTTTTTAGGAACCTGACTCCTGTGTGCCTTTATGATATTAATGAAAAGCATACATCAAGCATCCCAATCAAGCAGTTGAACCCTTAGAGATTGGCAGGATCTTAAGTCAAGCATTCTATATTTCACTCCTGATGGATGCAAAGTCTGAAGCTCATAGGAGTAAAGCCTGGTAACACCTTCTTTTGTTTGTTTGTTTGTTTGTTTGTTTTGGGGTCATACCCGGTGGTGTTCAGGGGTTACTCCTGGCTCTGTGTTCAGAAATCACTTTTGGCAGGCGTGGGGGACCATGTAGGATGCCAGGATTCAAATCACCATCCATCCTGAATTGACTGTGTGCAAGGCAAATGCCCTACTGCTGTGCTATCTCTCCGGCCCAATGGTAACAACTTCTAATTCTTCCCAAAGACATGAAAAGACCCTTTATCTCCTGGAAGCCTTTCCTCCTCTATATCACGCTGCGTCTGAGATTTTGATTGTGCTAGTCATTGTTAGACAATGGCTGCTGTCTGGCTTTTCACTGTAAAATCAATACCTCCAATGCAAAAGTTAAATCAACATTCCATTCAGTGCCAATGGTAACAAATTAAGCAGCTTCAAGCTAACAAAAATAGCTTTTTCCCTCTAGGCAACTTTTTCTTTCTCTCGCCTTTCCTTCCCTTCCCCAATAAAATTCACACTTGTCCTGGAGGCCCTATTGTAAGTAGTTGGTGGCACCCCTGAAAACTTCAGCAGCTAAATGCTAATCGGAGCAAAAATGTATTCTCAGAAGGTAGCTAAAAATGCTGTGCATTCAAGTTACAAAAGAGATGATTTCTGCCTGAGATTGTCCGATAACAGAAATGAATAATGGTTCTCTGCCTGAAAATACATATTGATTGCTGGCTGTGAATTTCACCATGGATAATGCAGAAGTCACCATCCTTCACATGGGAGTGAATTGAAGTTGCTGTTGCCTATTCCTTACTGGATGATTTGTAGCAAGAGATAAGACAAGGCAGAGTTATATCTACATCCTGGTCAGGCTGGCCATTCTCCAGCCAATTTCCTATCCTAGATTATTTGATCTTCACTTTCAAGATCCCAGTTTATTTCATGCAAAGGGCAGATTGATGGCCTGCATTTGACTAAGATGAAGGCACCTTAGTATTCTTTAATCTTTTGAGGCTCTGAATTCCTCAGAAGTCTTCTATATTCTTAGACCCAGCCACCATTTAAGAATTTAAATCACGGATGGCTCCTTGAACTTAAGCTACATGCACTTTGTGAACGTCTGAGAGCAATAAACAAATAGAAACCAACTTTGGGAATCATGGTCCCCCGAGCCAGATCAACCTTCATCTTTGCTACTGCTCCTGTCAACATCAGCAGTATCTTTTTCTGATTCTTTTGTTTTTGTTTTTGTTTTGTTTTGTTTTGTTTTTGAGTCACACCTGGTGACTCTCAGGGGCTATTCCTGGCTATGTGCTCAGAAATCACTCCTGGATTGGGGAACCATATGGGACACTGGGAGATCGAACTGCGGTTCATCCGTAGGTCAGCTGTATGCAAGGCATACACCCTACAGCTTGTGCCACCACACTGGCCCCTCTTTCTGATTCTTAAAAGTATTAAGTTTTCCTGGCTTTGAGGTACTATTATAATTCTTTGATATTCTGCAGAGGATAGTTTCTTGGTCAGTTTTCAATGATGAAGGAAGATAAACCTATTAAATGCTTCATGCTGGCAGCAGATTACTTCATACTTCTAGGACATCAGAAACCTCCATGAGCTCCATGATTCTAAATCTGAAGCTTCTCCCTGTATAGAATTTCAGGGATCACCAAATTTTCCCTATTCCCAAACCCTCCCCTAGTGACCCATTTTTAATACCAAGGCTTTCATTTATCTTCAGTTTGATGAGGGGGGGGGGCTTCCAATGGTCTTTAAGAACCTCAGAGCTCACTGAGAGAGCTAAGTTTGTTAACCTCAAGCACATATCACCTGTGCAGAGATATGTTCAATATTAACAGGTGCTGTAGACTGTATGAGGAGATAAATTATCTGATTAGGGAGAAACAAGGGGACAGGGAAACCCACAGAATGAAAAACCAGAAAAACGCCACAGATCCCAACTTTCCAGTTCAGTCCAAGGTCTCAAGTGACACACCAATCCAATTTATGAGAAATTTGTCACAGCAGTATGTTTGAAACAGAAGAAAAATCCTGCAGGACAGGCCCCAAAATGGTTCATGCAGTAAGGTATGCCCCTTGCCTGTGAATCCCTAGGTTCAATCCCAGAAATGCAACCCTAATCTCCCAACTCCTTAACCCCCAGGCAGCAACAACAAAAAGCACAAGAATGAATTCCATAGGACATTCAACCCTCAGTAAGTGCTAGAAGAGATTCATCAGAACTTTCCAGCCCTCAATCCATGTCATTGATTTCTCTCAGATGCCTATTGATAAAAGCAGGACCAGCAGGTTAATTCTCAGGAGGCACAAAGGAGATAAAGAGAAAAAACATGCTCAGTATAATAAAGTATCATTTTAAAGAATTTTTAATGATTTCTATAGACAGCAAGACAAATCAGTTGACTTCACCTTCTTTAAAAGTATAAATTGCAATCACGGCTATGCACTCTCATCCATACACACTTCAATATACTAATGTTTCACCATAGCTGTCAAGTCTTGCTTTGTCTAACAAATAGTTTAATCATTTCTTTGTTATCTTCCATGTTAGAGAAGTCTTGGAACTTAGACCATGGGTGTAAAGGTAGTCTCTTTATCATCCTTTTCAATAATATTTCAATCACTCTGTTGGTTACTCCTAAAATTAATTACTCAGAGCATCCATTTTATTATCTTCTCTGGTTGGTTTTATGAGACTATTATAGATAGACAAGACACCAATCAAATGCACATTCCCTCCCACCTACTTAATTTAAAACCATTTGTCTCTGGTATTACTGGAGTAAAACTTCTTTGAGATTAGTCAATGTAACCATTATCATGGAACCCACTAGTTGCTGAGAATGCTTAAGAGGAAATTTAGCCTCAAACTTATCTTCTCAATCTTGAGAAAATTTCTGTCACTCCTCCTTCATATTCAACTCAGGATAAATGCTACTCCACTTCTTTTACTGAAAAAAATAAAACACTTGACTTGGTCTTGCCCATTTTTCCTCCTCATATATTTTGAAATATATTCACTTTTGATCACAGCCTTGTTCAAATGTCATCTCTTCTCTCCCCATTTATGCTCAACTGCTAGTATGCACATGAATACTCCAATTAAAAGAGTATCTTGGAGGCTGGAGTGATAGTACAACAGGCAAGGCATTTGCTTTGCATACTTTCAACCTAGGTTCACTCCTCAACACCATATCTGGTCTCTCATGTCCCTCCAGGATCACAGATCCAGATCAGAGAGTCAGAAATAAACACAGAGCACTGCCAGGTATGGCTAAAACACCAAATACACACACACACACACACACACACACACACACACACACACACACATATACCATCTTAGTGTCAAGCTGATGACTAAAAGATACCTGACTTGCTTGAGGCCCTGATTTGGATCCCAGATAATACATATCCTCTCAAGAACAGCCAGGTATAACCCTCATAATACCAAAGGATTTCAGGATCTAAGCACCAAATCACTAAGCCAGTCACCACAGGGTCAAGTATTGTTGAACACAGCTAAAAAGAATGCCACCTCTCAGAAATTAAAGGTATATCTTAATCCTCTCCATGAAAAATACATAAGACTATTTCAATGACTGGTTTTTAAATAAGTATTTCTCAATCTTTCTTCTACAACAGCCTCTTTCTAGAGTTATGGCTCTAATATATGTGATTTTTCACCTGTAGTCTCCTTGGAATATCCTGGGAACCCATAAGGAGTCATATAGCCTCCAGTTGAGAAACTCTGCTTTAAACCATAGACTTACAGAGCCAGTCATTATGGACTTTTAGAAAACTATTTCCCATGCAGGGATGGGTTTTGTTCAGGGGACATGAAACATATAAAAAAGTTTATAGGGTTGTGGAGTATATAGAGAAGCATACAGACCTAAATACAGATATTCTTCCCAGTGCCTCTCCTTCCACCAAATCTGTACAAGGTGTGGGCAGATCAGGGTCAGGTGAGCACAGAAAATCAGCATGGAGCTTCCTCTCTCACACCAGCTAAGGCAAACACCTTATCTCAATGATCTTTGCCCCTTTTCCAGTTCCAATAATTACCTATATGTGATTTTAAAGATCTGTTTATTGCATGTTTATTGAACTAACATAAGCATTAGTGATATTAGAAGATGATATTAAGATAACGTGTCTCCATGGAGAAAGAAGAGGGGATAAAAATAAAACAAAAGCTTCCAAAAGTGCTAAGAGATTTCTAGAAGTCATGAGCAGCTGTTGAGAGTGACTAAGAGGGAAAAGATTAAGACATATGTGATTGGACTCACTCAGAAACAAAGGCAAAAAACAGAAGATTACCAAAATAATGGAGTTCTTTGGTGCTTTAAAAGGGGCGGAGGGATATGGGACATTCTTGAAAAATTCTCTGAGCCTCCCAAATCAAAGGACCAGTCAATGCTAATAGATCTCCCAGTATTCTAAACTTTCTTAGAAATATAGCTGGAAACAAAAGAACTACCTATCTCTCCACTCAATGGTTAAGATATGGTTTGGGCACTAAGTTTGAACCCAAGGCCTTGAACCAATGAGCAAAAGCCCCAGCAAAGTTCTTAAACACATCAAATTCACCTTTCAAACTACATTTTTCTAAAATCATTCACTTCACTTACACCTTCCCCCTGGCACTGAATAGACTGACCGTGTCAGACTATCCTTCTTGCACCTAAGTCATGTTATATGAAATTGAGTGAAAGCACAAGTAGCTAGACAGAGTGACAATCTCCTTGAAAAAACAATGTCTCACACACAGTTGACTCCAGAGTATAGCGAGAAGGAAAAAGACTGAGTGGAAGAGGAGAAACACAAAAGCTTATATTCTCTTTCATACTTCAAAAAGACCTGCAGCAACAAATATAGCAGTTTCGATTGAGCAGGTGCTGTGGTACACATACACAATTTATGCAGCTGCCAGGAAAGATGAAGTCATGAAATTTTCCTATACATGGATGTACATGGAATCTATTATACTGAGTGAAATAAGCCAGAGGGAGAGAGATAGTCACAGAATAGTCTCACTCATCTATGGGTTTTAAGAAAAATTAAAGACATTACTGTAATAAGGCCCAGAAACAATAGAGTTAAGGGTTGGGAGGGCTGGAAGGTCTGGCTCACAATTTGAAGCTCACCACAAAGAGTGGTGAATGGTGTTAGGGAAATAACTACACTAACAATGTAATCTTTAGCATGAAAAAGCTAAAGAATGAGAGAAGTAGAATGTCTGTCGTGATACATACAGGGGCAGGGGAGGAGCGGGGATATTGGTGAGGGAATGTTACACTGGTGAAGGGGAGGGAGTATTCTGTTTATGACTGAAACCCAACTACGAATATGCTTGTAAACATGGTGCTTAAATAAAGATTTATATAAAAAATAGATTGAGTAGGTGTTCAATCAACTGCTCTTTATAGATGTATATAATAATATTCTAATGCTTTTATCCACAGAAACAGGTGAAAATGCACTTAGAAGCCATAGACTCCTGCTACAGTGCTCACTATAAGAATTTTTAGTGTCTTAATTTTAATATGTCTATAATAATTCTTTAATCTTTTTATTCACAGTGGTTCTGGAGATATACGTTAGTTGCCCTAGTTTTGCATTTCAGTGCTATATTATATTAGACTCAAAATACAGTGCTCATTAAGATGTCTCAACATATATTCTAATCTATTTATTTTCCATTTGATTATGCCTACTAATATGAGCTAATGTTTATGTCACAGATAACACTGAAATAAGCAACTGTATGCCATAGACTCCTGCTGAGAATGTTATTGCAACTTATGTTTAATTCAAGTTAGTTTACCATTATATTATAATGCTCATGTTTTCAGTTTGCTTTCAGGAAAGGAGCCTAGATGCTCAAGACCTATTAGATGATATTTCATGGTATAGACTCCTTTTACAGTGCTCATTACCATATTAGGATTCTAGACTTGAAAATTATGTTTTTTAAGAATGTTTTATGCACAATCTTACCCAAGGAGCCTTTTTTCAGCAAAATTTACCATCACTAATGATGATTTGCTTAAGAATTGGAAAACCTGGGGCCGGGCGGTGGCGCTGGAGGTAAGGTGCCTGCCTTGCCTGGCTAGCCTAGGACAGACCACTGTTCGATTCCCCGGTTCCCATATGGTCCCGCAAGCCAGGAGCGACTTCTGAGCGCATAGCCAGGAGTAACCCCTGAGCGTCACTGGGTGTGGCCCAAAAACCAAAAAAAAAAAAAAAATTGGAAAACCTTTCCATCTGACTTGCTAGCTTTATACTTTTTAAGCACTCTGACCTGTTCTAACTGGGTCAGTTTTACAACTGCAACATATAGATCCATCTTCATTGTATATGTGTGTGATGGCCACCTCTATATCTATCTAATATCAATCTAAATTATATATAATGTCTGTTTACTTTGTATATAATCCTTTCTCCTGTTATATATAACCTTTCCTTTTCCCCTCTCCCCTGTTTATCACTTTTTTATCCTTTCACTCTCTTGCCTTTGATTTGCTACTTCTCCCTATTTTATACCTTTTTACCATCATTTCTTAACATCTCAGGAACTGAAACATTCCCCCCACCCTAACCTAACAACCTAACCTGTTCCCAAAGTAAAATAACAACCTCCCAGCCTGCCTTGCCTCAGTCCCAAGTAGAAGTTGCCACCACTGCTGCTGATTTACTCTTGGTGGCCACTTTTATTCCATCTCCCTTTGCTCTGGACTGCTGCTCACTACCAGATTCAGCTTTTGAGAGACATTCGGCTTGAGGACATTTTCTGATCTGTGATTGCTGGGAGCCATTTTTCAGACTCCACAAGATTATGTCGCAGGCTGAAGCTGTGCTCCAGATTCTATTCCCCTCACCAAGACTATTTCAAAAGATTAAAGGGGATATGTATATTACCTTCATGTATTTCTTTAGATGTATTTCCTTGAGAGGTATAATTCTTTTTGTTTATTTTCTTATGTAGATATAGTTATCCCCATCCTTTTTTGGATTTGTTTAGTATGAAATTTTAGTAGATAAGTTTCTCTTGGGTACTGAATTCATGTTAGAACCAGGTTATAGGGATTGTTATTAGCTTGTTATTTTATCCCCATTGGCACCGGTAGTATCCTGTGGCATTGTTCATTTTTAAATAGCACATTAAAATGGGGAAACATTACATATGAAAACAAGTTCTTATCTAATAGAAATAGAAAATCCTAAATTTTTTATTACAGGAAGGCCTTTCACCCTGACTATTTGTCATAGTAACTTGACTTAAGCTTCAGCAGATCGAACATTAGCCATTCACCCACAATCTTGGATCCCATCTTTGGAACTGGCATAGCTTTCTGCATTAGCACCAGGAATCAAACTTCTACCTGGAAGGCCTAATGCTGCCCTGGCACCAACTTGCTCCAGGATGGGTTCATATGACACCCTGATGACTTGGAAATGGCAACAACTTGTTTCAAGGCGGGTTTCCCAGACTCATCACCTAACGGTAAGATGAAACCAGAAGATGCTTTGTGATACCCTGACTTTGACATAGGATCTGTGCAAAAACCAAGATCTCTAGTTACTGAAGCCTGACTGTGACAACTGTGATTGAGGAGAACTTTTACTAGAACCATGAAGAAAGATTTGGGGGTCAGACAACTTAGTATTCCCAAAGCCTGTAGTTGGTCTTATGGTAGGATGTTTCATGGGTAGGGAAACCCTGATTTTAGGCCAAAGGTTTTTTCTTTCTATTTTCCCCATCTTTTGCTGCACCTATGCAAAAAACTGACACCCCTCTTTTAATCTTATAGAGATTCCCTCCTTTTCATAGAACCTTAGGACATGAATTACCTTTTTTCTCATATTTCTGCATTGTTCTATAAAATTAAGAAGGGGGAAGAATAAAAGAAAGGATAGGAGCCAAGGGCCAAGTAATCTCAGGTGCATTGTTGGAGAAAAAAGAGACAGAACTATATATCCAAGCCAATGTAAGCAACAGTAGGATCAAGAGACCCAAACTATAACTATTTAAACTTAAAATGAGTCTATTATACTGGCAGGCTAGAGGGCAAAGGGTAGTGGTATAGGATGCACTCTGGAAATATTGGTGGAAGGAGGTTGACACTGGTGATGAAGTGACCTTGACTCATTGTATGTCTGAAATCCAACTATGAAGGACTTTGTAAATCACAATGGTTTCAACAAATAAAATTTAAAAAAAGAAAATACAAACAGAAGATATTAAAAATGTATAATAACTCTACATGTTTATGTGGGCATTTTTAGTCTAAAATATTTTTATATCAACCCTTTTTTGTTAAAAAATCAGAAAGCTTTTTCATCTTTTTCTCTGCCTCTCTTCATTGTTAGTTGCTGTTTTTGTTGACTGGAGGTCACACACATCCTTGGCTGTGATGCTTACCAGCAGTCACACACTTTTAGTGGCAGTGTTGAACACATGTGCTTGCCAAGGTTTGGAAGCCTGGCATGGACTTGCACATCTGCGAGTTACAGTGCTTCCTGAGAGCTATACATACATACACACACACACACACACACGTACACACACACACACACACACACACACGCACACACGCAAACAGCCTGGGGGCTTGAACTCAAAGCTTCAGATTTGCAAAAGGAGTACACCCAGTTTCAACCTTATTTGACTTGGCTACAGGGGTAGAGTAAATGTAAAGGAGGATTTCTATTTAGAAATTTATAAGATTTATATAAAAAATTTAAGGAAACAATGGGGTTATAGAAATTATAGATACAATAGAAACTAAAGGCAACTTTTCCTAAGGAAAGTTCCTTTTCAGCTCTTTTGAAAATATCTCTTTGAAGGTTCTGCTCCTATTTTACAGCTTAGGACCTCTTGTAACATTTTATATTCCAAAACTTTTGCCATTTATTTGTTTTGGTAAAAGACTGCTTATCAGGAAATCCACACTAATTGGAACCAAAATTCCACATAATCATTTAAGCCAAAGATGGCTAACAAACAGTTCTCAATGAAGATCATTCTGTTCAAGAACATGTTGCGATAAAACCAAAATACATAGTGTCACATGGCAACTGGATATTGAGAGACAACATACCCAAGAGGCATGGGGCTATGGGGGAAACTTTATCTTTTGAGCTACACCTGGTGTTTCTCAGGGCTTACTCCTGGCTCTGGGCAGGGATCACTCCTGGTAGTGCTCAAGGAACTGAATGTGATACTAGATCAAACACAGACTGATTGCATTAAGACACACACCTTTTCTGCTATACTCTCTCTTCAGCATCCCAAAAGTTATTTAAACCTAGTGAGGAGTTCACACTTGTATAAGCAAAAATAGGTGTGTAGAGCTGAATCCATTTACACAAGCAAGATTTTCAAGCAATGCCATTCTGATTGGCAGAAAATTAATTAGGTTTGTATTGGTCTATTTCCAACATGAGAGTTTTTAGTTGCTCAGTGGTTTTCCATTGGCTCATCCATATCTCAGTAGACTTGAGGCATCTGGGCACAATTAAGCCTTTTTGTTTACCCCGATTAATTGCTGTCCAGACCACAACAGCCTCTGGGTTCTATTTGTTCCTTTTTCCCAGAATTCATAGGATTCTTTTTACTTTATTTATGTAATATCTCAAGAGGAAGGTTTGAGAGGCTGGAGGGACAGCTCAAAGAGTGATGGGCACTATTTGCAAACGGGAGGTATGGATTTGATCCCCAGAACTGCATGGTTCTGAGGCACAAAAAAGTGTGGTCCCCCTACCAAAAACAAAAAAATAACAAACAAACAAAAAAAACAGAAAAACAGGATGATTATAGTGTCTCTGGAAAATTTTTTAAAGTATTGGTCACAAGTTCTAACAGTCAGAAAGCCTTTACCAGAGGGGGGAAGAAAACCATCATAGAAAAGATCAAGTTTATAGTAACACTAAAATCACAGTGCCAAGGAAAGCCAGAAGCTTCAAAGCTGCTAGAAAAGAAAAGAGTATGTTGGTTGACCTGCTTGCTCTCCTCTGAGCAATGAAAGATAACATATGTCGAAATTATCTGCACTATGTTTTAAAAAGCTAGTGGATAATATATCACTTTACCTACTAGAGGTAAAATGATTGATTTTTAAGAATTTTGTAACCCAAATAAAATTATGTATCTCACTATAAAACATAGCTTTGCCTTCAAAGGATTCCAAATTCAAAAGAAAATCTTTTGGAAATGGCATTTTAAATATAAGAAGACTGGGCACTCCAGGGTGCGATCATGCACCCATGTGGTGCTTGGACCTCACACATGTAAGAAATTTTCTCTACTACAGAGTTACATCCCACCCCAGCAGTGAAGATCTTAAGATTATTGTTTTAGAGTTTGGTAATGAATATTAGATGCTGTGACACTTGGGAAAATTTTAAATCTTTCTTTAAAATATTTACTTCTTCTAGGCAGTTGTCTACAAACTGCCCTCCTCTTATCTCTCCTTCCCACCCAACCACTTCTCTAAAATAAAAACACTTCCCCTGAAGAAGATATATGGATGGCCAACAAGCATATGAAAAGTGCTCACCATTACTCATGATTAAGAAAACGCAAATCAAAGCAACAATGCATGTGAGAATAGCAAATATCAACAAAACCTGGAAACTGTGTGCTGAGCTGTGTTGAGAAGAAAACCTTCATCCAATATTGGGAATGTTGTCTGGTTCAACCCTTATGGAAATTGATATGGAGATTTATACAAAATAATAGGAATAGAACTATCATATAACTTAGTGATACCACTTCTTGGCATCTATCCACAAAACACAAAAACTGTCATTTGAAATGATATGTGTATATCTATTCTCATTGCTGAACTTAGTACAAGAGCCAAAATATGAAAACAACTCAAATGCCCGACTATAAATTAATCAATTGAGAAGTTGTGATATATATACATATATATAGTACCAATATAAGTATATATATATATATATATATATACATATACATGACGGAATTCTATGTAACTCTAAGAAAGAACAAAATCATGTAATTTGCAGGAACATTAATGGAACTAGAGTGAAGTCAGTCAGAAGGAAAGGGATAAATATAGAATAATCTCTCTCATACATGGGAGTTAAAGTTACACAGCAAGGTACACAGCAACAAAGGTACAAAGAATGATCCACAAAATTGAGTAAGGGTAAAGGGGAGGGAGAGGTGTATATGTTCTTGGGAGGGAAGGATACTGTGATGATGGATGTGGTATTGGAATTATGTTCAGAGACACCAACCATTATTAATAGTATAGTAAACCACAGAATTTCAATTAAATTTTTTAATGAATTTAAAAAATAAAATCTATTCTGTCCTTCAAGCAGTCTAGGTTCTTTCAAATAAGAATCAGCCTCATCTCTCTCATCCTTCACTTCTCTCCTGCAGACTCATGCTTCTCAGTCAGCATAGCAATATACCAGATGAGAGCCTCCTTTGAAAAGGAGTCTTAGAAAAGACAAGCCCTTTCTGCCACAAATCATTTCCCAAACTCAACAAGACCATATGTAATGAAAATGTGCCCTGGATTTCACCCCCCACAAGGATATCTCAAAAGATAATTGGGATGCCTATATTTCCTTTATATGTTTAATACCTCTATAATGCTACCTCTTAACCTTTTTATCCCCAAATGTAAAGTAGTCTCCTGCATCACTTTTTCCCTTAATTACTTTTTCTAAATTTGTTTTTATTTTTTTCCTTTATATATGTGTATATACATATATATTTTTCTGTCTTGTTTTTTGTTTTCTTCTTTTCTTTAACTTCACCTGTTTGGGTTCTGTTTGGTACAAAAACCTACAAGAAAAGTCTTGCCTGGGATAAAAGCTCAGGTCAAAACCAGGGCACAGAGATGATGGAGCCTGACACTCTCACCCCCAAATGCACCAGCAATATAATATAGCACCATTTCTTTTTGCAAAGGCATACTAAATAAGAGGAAATTTTACATATAGAAACAAGCTCTTATCTACTAGGGATAAGAACTCATACATTTTACAGTACAGGGGCACCTCCCACCTTGAACATACGTCATGTGGCCCCAACTTAGACTCCATGTGAATAGACAGCAGCCATCCAACCCTAACCCTAGATCTCAGACATAGAACCGACACAGTTCTCTGCTACAGCTCTAGGAACCAAACTCCCTCTGGGGCATTCTTAATACTGCTCTGACACCAACATGTGCCAGTTTTGATATTCCATCCTGACAATGAGAAAATGGCAACAACTTGATCTAAGAGCAGGTTGTCTTATCTCACCACCTAATGATAAGATGAAATCAGAAGACATATATCATCCTTTGATCTATGCAAAATCAATATCATTAACTACAGAAGACTGACTTTGACAACCATGACTGGGCAGAACTTATCCTGGGAACAATAAGAAAGACAAGAAAGACCCTAGCCTAGGTTTTGGCCTATGATCTGTACAACAACCAAGATCTCTAATTCCAGAGGTCTGACTGAGACAACTGCAACTGAACAGAACTTCTGGAAACATAATGAAAGATTTTATTCTAGGCTTCGTCCTAGGATCAGTGCAAAAACTAAGACCACCAACTACAGAAGACTGATTAAAACAACAGTTGTGGAACAGTGAAGGAACAGAACTTCTAGATTAGAACCATAAAGAAAGACTCCATCCTAGTCTCCATCCTATGACCTATGCAAATACCAAGATCTCTAGTTACAGAGACCTGATTTTATCATCCACAACCAACTGAAAAGTTTCCAGACACCACAGAAAGACGACCTAAGGGAGAGTATAAGAGTATGTCTGAAACCTGTAGTTATTCCCATGACAGTATGCTTTAAGGACAGAGAAACCCTGTATCTCTTAGGCCAAGGGAA
>PVKC010022739.1:0-17553 GCA_004027635.1 Crocidura indochinensis
GGCAGAGCTTCAATGAGTCCCTGCCACGAGCCCCAGTGTTCTGTCCTGTGATACTTGCCCTCAACTGCGCCAGCGGCTGCTTCAACACCATAAAAGGATGTATTTACCTGCACTGAGTCTAGGAAGACCATTAACTGCAGAAAGCTTAAGAGGCTCCAACTCTGGGGACACTTCTCAGAGGCTCAGGAGAGGGGCCCTACACGGTACTGCCACAGGCTCTGGGCGCAGAGCTATCGCGTAGGCCTTGAACCTGGGGGCCAATTTCAGTTTCTGGTCTTAACCTGAGCCACTGATTCAGAAGGAAGCGATAAACAAGAAACTGACTGGAGCCCCAGGGCCTAGTACATTTGAAAACTGTCCTGGGCCTAGCTAGGGCTGCCCTGCCATGCTGGGGTCCAACACCCCGACGACTTTGTCCTCCGGTGTCCGGCAGGAGCGAGTTGGAAGGAGGACAAGGTCAGGGGTCCCGCTCGGCGGGATGGACGTGTTCTAGGGGTGCCCCTGCGGGACAGGAAAGGCGCAGTCCGGGGTGAAGGCTGGGAGGCCGGCAAGAGCTTCAGGGGAGGGGGAACACAGCGCCCCGGCTCCTGGGCAGCAGGAGCCGAGAGGGAGAACAGCCCGACTCCGGGGCAGCGGCGGGGTGATTCGGGCGATTCGGGGTGTCGGGTGGCCACGAAGGTGTGCGCGGAGCCGCGGGCCCCCGAACTCCGAGCGCCGCGGGGTGGGCTTCGGGGAGAGCCGCCCGGGGCCGGCGGGGGGCCGGCGGGGCAGCGCCGGGCGCGCCTCCCTACCTCCTTGTCGGCCACGTAGAGCTGGTCGCCCTTGAGCACCACGTAGCGGTTCTTCCAGATCTCCCTGAAGATGCCTTTCCCGCAGAATTTCCGGACCCAGCCGAGCTTCTCGGGGGGCGCCGACGGATGGCTCCCCTCCTGGGGCCCCTGCTCGGGCGAGGGGAGCGGGCCAGGGGAGGGTCAGGCGAGGCGCGCCCCGGGCCCCGCGACCCCGGGCAGCGCCGACGCCCCCGCGGCCCGGCCCGGCCGACTCACCCGCTTGGCCGGGTTGCTCTTCTTCATGGCGCGCGGGGAGCCGCGGGGCCGGGGCTCCCCGCCGGCTGGCTCCTCGCTCGCTCGATCGCTCGCTCGCTCGCTCGCCCGATCGCGCGCTCGGGGACACTAGAGGCCGCGGCGCCCGCACCCCCGGGCTCCGCGCCCCCCGACGCCCTCCACGCCGGGCCCGCCGCCCCGGCCGACCCCCCGCGCGCCCGCGCCCGGCCCCGCGCCCTCCATGCGCGGCCCGCCGGAGAGGGAGGGAGTCAGTCGGGCGCCCCGCGCACCCCCACTCCGCCTTTGTTCCCGCTCGAGCCGAGGACGCCGCGGCCGCCCAGCGAACCCGCCCGCGAGGTGGAGCCCAGCCGCCGGGGCGGGGAGGAGCCGCCGGGCTGCGCGCGGGGCCCGCACCCCGACACTCGCCAGCCCGGGACCCGCGCGCGCGGGCAAAGTTTCCCGGGACGCCGGCCACTTTCTCGCCCGAGCGCGGGCCGGGCTCCCGCTCCTGTCGGCGGGGTCCCCGGAGCCGCCGGCGACCAGACCCCGCCTGCCTGCCCGCCCGCCGGGAGGCTTTCGTGGGGAGCCCCGGGGAGGGCGCCCGCTGCACCTGCCCTGCGGGGCACCCGTCTGGGGGCACCCCTGGCCTGGAACCCGCTGATCCTGTGACCCCCGAGCTGCTCAGGACCTCTGACCAAACTTTCCTAGTAATCCCAACCCACAGGCATACATGCACACACACAAGAGGGGACACGGGCTGGGGCTAGTTTCCTGTGCTCCCGTGCATGACCTTTTGAACACGAAGCTGACCTCCTCTGGCATCAGTCCCCCCACCTCAGGACAGACCGGGGTGGGGGGGTCTCTGCATACAAGGTGGCCTCCAGGTGCCTTACAAAACCTAGTTGTCCTGCAGGACTGACCATGAAGGAAGAAGTGACCAGCTGACCTGGATACCAATAACCACGGTTCTGATTTGATTCCCAGGAAAAACCCCTTTTCTGAAAACATCCCAAAAGTATCGGTTAAATTTGGGGCCTGAGTGTTCTGGGTGTCTCATTTTCCCAGAAGCCTCGCCCTCAAACCCACTAAGATTCCTTTTACTCTCTTTCCATTAACCGCTAATTTATTTTTGGTTGGGGATGCCACACCCAGTGAGGCTTAGGGTGTTATTC
This sequence comes from Crocidura indochinensis, assembly GCA_004027635.1. NCBI lineage: Eukaryota > Metazoa > Chordata > Mammalia > Eulipotyphla > Soricidae > Crocidura > Crocidura indochinensis. Next base: position 2,216 of record PVKC010022739.1, read on the forward strand.
TTGCTTGGCTCTGCACTCAGCAATCACGCCTGGCAGGCTCAGGAGACCATCAGGGATGGCCCTGAATGGGCCCTGCGCAAGGCAAGTGCCCTCCCTACCAGTCCCACATAACTCCTTAATTTTACACCGATATAGGAATATATCTTTTCAACATGCCCCTATAAATAAATAAATAAATGTATGTATGTAAATCTTTACATCTCCAATGCAGTCTATAGACTAAATATTACTCCCACTTGGGACATACAGAAACATGGCATGGTAAATCATTTAGATTGCCTATAATCAATCAAGCAACTTACTGGGAAAAAGCATTAGAACACAGATTTCCAGGTTTTCTGACACCAGCATACTACTTAGGTAGCCTTCCCCCTCAACACACACTTTCCCCGTCATCCTTTCTACATCTTTTTGTGCTTTGTGGTGGGGGAGGGCATTTTTAGGAGCGGTTGCTACCTAGTGCTCAGGAACAGGCCCGCAAGGTTGCTACCTAGTGCTCAGGAACAGGCCCGCAACCCCCTGCTATCCCTGGCTCAGTGCTGCAGATCTAAGCTGAGGTTGTCTGGCTGGGTCCAGGAGAGCTGTGGCCACTAGGGCTTGAAGACCATGGAGTGCTGGGATTTAATTTGGGGCTTTGTGTGCCAGGCATGCACATCAGGCTTGGGAGATTTCTTTGGCCCTAGTTACAAATATCTGAGCTCCTCCATACATTTGGTGTTGGTGTCCTTGCGCATTGAGGCACTTCAAACAGGGGACTCCTCAGAAACCCGGAGGGTTTCTCTGAAATGATGTCCAGATCTCACAGCAGATGTGGAGATTTGGCCCCTCTGCATCTCTACTCCTTCAAATATGATTACTCTCTGGCCACCCAGACTCCCTCCCGCCTGGGGATTGAACCTAGGTGCAAGCAAATGTCCCATCCATAGTAAACTTGTTTGATTTGGGGGAGCCACACTCCTGGTTGTGCTTAGGGATCACTCCTGGTAGTCTTTAATAGGTACAGAGATCAAACCAGAGTTGTCTGCATACAAGGCAAGCACCTGCTGTACTAGGGCCCCCGGCATCCAATTCTTAAATGGGGAATATGTGACTCTGGGACTTTGGGGGACTTTACTCATGTTCACATAGCTGGATCCTTGGTGAGCTTGATAGTCTCTCTCTCTCTCTCTCTCTCTCTCTCTCTGTTCTCTTCTCTCTCCTCTCCTCTCTCTCTCTCTCTCTCTCTCTCTCTCTCTCTCTCTCTCTCTCTCTCTCCCTCTCTCTCTCTCCCTCCCCACACACTACAGTCTGTTTCCTCTCTCGGTGGAGAGGTAAAATACTGGCAAGACTCTTGATGTGGTTACCTTCCAGGGATAGCACCAAAGTTAACATGTGACTGTCAGCAGTTTTATTCTTTCATTGAATATTTGGTAAGTCGTTCTACTTAAGGCAAGCAGGAAGCTACACAGAGATAAGGCCTGGAGAATGGCAGGGGAGTTTACTGCACAGGAAGTTTCCTTTAGGGGCCGGAGAGATAAGTGGGTAGGGTATTCACATTGTATGTGACCAACTGGGCATCCCATATGGTCCCTTGAGCTCATCAGGAATGACTCATGAGAGTAAACCAGGAGTAACCCCTGAGTATCACTGGGTATGGTTCCAAAACAAAACAAATAAACAAACAAAAAAAAACAAAGAGGGGCCCGGGAGATAGCATGGAGGTAAGGCGTTTGCCTTTCATGCAAAAGGTCATCGGTTCAAATCCCGGTGCCCCATATGGTCCCCCGTGCCTGCCAGGAGCAATTTCTGAGCATGGAGCCAGGAGTAACCCCTGAGCACTGCCGGGTGTGACCCAAAAACCAAAAAAAAAAAAAAAAAAAAACAAAGAAAAGAAAGAAAAAAGAAACTGTTATCCAAACAATGGTTTCACAAGAATGTCTCTTGTGAAAACAAAGTTTGTTTCTTATGCTGTTTTATTTTGGGGCCACACCCAGCAGTGCTTAGGGGTTACTCTTGGCTCCATATTCAGGATTTACTCCAGGTGGTGTATAGATATTTAAGTGGTGTATTCCAGGTGGTGAATAGGAATAGGAACCTCTTGACTGTGTGCAAGGCAAGCATCATACCTGCTGTACTATCGCTCTAGCCTAATCACCATTTTTATAGCATAAATGGATATAGATGTTTTCGGTAGGGTGTTGGAGTCTATTGGAAAGAGCTTATTAAGAACACCCATTTAAATAATTTTTAACAGAAAAAGAGCCACTAATGACAGAATCAATGAACAGTAAATGAATGGAATAAGCTCAGAACATTTTGTTTGGTTTGGGCCTCACACATATAAGGCATATACACTCCACTCTACCATGACCCACATACTCTACCACAGCCATCTCTGAACATCTTATAGGAGAAAAGGAGTCTCTGAAGAAATGCTACATCTCTAGCAGCAAACATTCTGATGGTAAGACTCACTTCTAAGTTGCACAACCGTGATGGAACATGGGAATAAAGATAATGCTACTATTGGGGCCGGGCGGTGGCGCTGGAGGTAAGGTGCCTATGCTAACCTAGGACGGACCACGGTTCGATCCCCCGGTTCCCCATATGGTCCTCCGTGCCTGCCAGGAGCGACTTCTGAGCAAATAGCCAGGAGTAACCCCTGAGCGTCACCGGGTATGGCCCAAAAACAAAAACAAAAAAAAAAAGATAATGCTATTAGAAAGGTTTGGTTTATCCTAAAAAGTTACTTTGCCAAGAAAAGAAGCATCAGCAATCCTGCCTGGAGAGAGGATGGAGGTTTGTTTATTTGGACATAAAAATGCTTGTAAAATGCTGCACTGAAAATGTGGACTCCTTAAGTGCCGGTAAAAGGGCTGGGGACATGGCTCAGCAGTAGATGATCTCTGGCACTGAAGGGGTCCACCCAGCATCATTGCCCCAGATATTAAAACAAAGCACAGAAGTCTAATTTGGGGACTGGGGAGTAAGTAGTTCATAGGGTCAGAGTACATGGTTAGAGCATGCAGGAGTTCTGGGTTTAATCGCCAGCACTACATGGTTATATGGTTGCCTGAACACTGAGCTGAAAGTAGCCTCAATGCATTGCCAGGTGTGGCTGTCAAAAATAAAATAAATTTACCTCAAACAAAATTCACATGAGAGAGAGAGAGAGAGAGAGAGAGAGAGAGAGAGAGAGAGAAAGAGAGAGAAGAGGTTAGGGCTCAGGGATCACTACTGGCAGCATTGAGAGATGGGTTGGAGATAGTACAGGGGTTAGGACACTTGTCCTGCATGTGGCTGACCTTCTTTGGTTTGACCCCGGCACTGCATATGGTTCTCCAAGTATCACTGGAAGTGTTTCCCAAGCACCAATCTGATACTTGCCAAAGAGATAGCCCAGTGTGTAGGGTATTTGCCTTGCACATGGCTGGCTTCAGTTTGATCACCTGCATCCCATATGGTCTCCCATACTGGTACCACCAGTATAGCCCCAAAACAAAACAAAATGATTAATATATATATGTATATAAAATCAGAGATAATACAGTGGGTCGGGAGCTTGCTTTGTACACAGTAGAACCAGGTTTAGTTCCTGACACCACATAGGGTCCCCTGATCCCTGCTATGAGTGATCACTGAGCAGAGAGGTAGGAGGAAGCCTTGATGTGGTCACAAAACACAACTTCCTTTCTCTATTTATATTCATACACATAATAACACAGGGGCTTACAGCCAGGGAGGGAACAAATAGTCAAAACTCAGGCAGACTGATGCTGGGGACCACCATTGCTAGTACTGAGGACTGGACTTGGGACCTCAGGTACATGTCCCTGCTCCCTGAGCATCTTTTCTGCAGGCTCCTGTGCCATGGTGAATTACTATGATTTTGAGAACACAATTTCCTGGCTTTAATGGTATCATAACTTTCTGGGTTTTTTTTGTTGTTGTTGTTTTTGGGGGGGGTACACTCAGGTATCACTTGTGGGGAACATATAGGGTGCTGGGGTTGAACCCAGGTCGGCTGCATGTGAAGTAAGTGCCCTATCCACAGTTTTATTTCTCCAGTCCCTGCCCACTGTTTTCAAGGAGAATATCTTTGGAGAGAGGAAAGGTCTTTCAGCTCATGCTCCTCCTCATAAGCCCCCAGACAGAGTCACTAAGCCCCAAGAAACAATCACATTGCTCGTATCTTTTCACAAAATGTTTATTGTCATCATATATGGCTCCTTGAGGCCACGGAAAATGACACTGGAGTGACAAGCAGCATTTTAGTGGCTCTCTGAAGAAACACGACACGTATTCAAAAATGAGATGTACAGGAATGTGGTGAGGAAGAGAGCAAGGGATCGAGAGAAGCTTTACAGTCAGTACTCCAATGACTGCTTTCTCAGACTTCCCTAGACTCTGAAAACACTTTATTATTTTCTCAAGTCAGATCCTAACAGAATTCATTATTCCGTGTACTGGCGAGGCTGTACACTGAATGCACCAGGCATGCATTTACTCGTGACACAGAGATTGTTGAAGAGAGTGGATAGGGTCAGGCCCAGACCCATCTTCAGCTCTGTTCGACTTTGTGTCTGTGCAGCCAGGCCAGGACCCAGCTGCCTGGAGATGGAGTCGGGTATGCAGAACCCGCAGCTCTTCTTACACACCTGGTCGATAGGAAGAGCTTGCAGGGGATCCCTGCACCCCATTTGCTCTTCCAGCACCTTCATCTACGGCTGGCTGACTTCGGGATAACTGGGGTGCTCTCCATGCCATGGCTGTGCAGTCCGGAAGCCAGAACCTCCTCTAGGAAACTGACCAGGAGATAGGAGGTTATGGGAAGGGAAAAGAAACATCTTCAGAAAGAAAACATCTTTTTTTTTTTTTTTGGTTTTTGGGCCACACCCGGCTGTGCTCAGGGGTTACTCCTGGCTAGCTGCTCAGAAATAGCTCCTGGCAGGCATGGGGGACCATATGGGACACCAGGATTCGAACCAACCACCTTAGGTCCTGGATCAGCTGCTTGCAAGGCAAACACCGCTAAGCTATCTCTCTGGTCCCCGAAAGAAAACATCTTATTGGAGCCAGAGCATGTAAGGTGGGGAGGACACTTGTCTAGCATATGCCAGACCTGGGTTTGATCCCTGACACCACATGTGGTACCCGGAGTACCACCATGAGTGATCCTTGAACAAAGAACCAGGAGTAAGCCCTGAGCACCACCAGGTGTGGACTAAAACAAAAAGAAGACATCTTGTTCATGACATGCCAAGCAGATAGAAAACTATCATGACACAGAAGCCAGAAGCTCAGGCTAGAGCAGAATAAAGGACACAAGATCTGTTGGTAGGAAAACCAACAAGGAGAGCTATGGATGCCACCCAGGCCTCTTAGTAGCTTCCTGTTGTTTCCTTCCTTCCTTCCTACCTACCTACCTACCTACCTACCTACCTACCTACCTACCTACCTACCTACCTACCTACCTACCTCTATCTGCTTGTTTGTGAGCATACCCAGTTTACTTGGCTTACTCCTGGCTCTGAACTCATGACTTCTTTCTGTGAACAATATTATTTCGTTTTAAGTTTTCAGTTTGGAACTCAGAGTCATACTATGCCAGTACCTATATTTTGATGTTGTTGTTGATAGTGGTAGTAGTTATGGGGTCATTCCCAGCATTGCTTTGGGGAACGGCAGTGCCAGGGATTGAATCCAGGGCTCCATTATACAAAGCCCAAATACCAGCACTTTTGAATTTTCTTCCATGGTCCCTATCTCAGTATCTATTGTCTATACTCTTGAAATGGCTACAGAACTTGCTCTGTGTCTAATTTCTTTCTCATTTAATCTATTAAGTGGCATTTTCGTTTTGTTCTTGTGCACAACCAGTGGTGCTCAGGGCTTATGCATAGCTCTGTGTTCAAGGATCACTACTGGCAGGGTTGAAAGGATTCTATGTGGAGCCAGGAATGAAACTGAGGTTGGCTGCATGCAAGGTGAGCACCTTAAACACTATGCTATCTTTCTGGTCTCAGCATTCTTTTTCTTTTGTTGAGGGGGGAACTCACACTCAGCAATGATTAGGGTTACTCCTGGCTCTGAGCTCAGAGATCTCACCTGGCAGTGCTCAAGGGATCATATAAGATGCTGGGGATTGAACCTGAGTCAGTCTTGTGCAAGGCAAATGTTCTACCTGCTGTACTCTTTATTGCTCTAGCCCGAGTTAATTTTGTTAAGTACAAATTACTTTCTATGGCACAGGTTCCCATATTCTACTCGTAGGACTCTTTCTTATAGAATAATGTACAGCTTAAAATTCAAGCATTGCAGAGATGTTCAAAGGGTGAGAGCACATGCTTTGTATGCAGGAGGTTCCAGGGCACTTATAAGGCACTGCTGATTGCGGCCCAAGCCTGAAACACAAAATAATAAAATCCACGGCCCTTTACAAAGCAGTCTAATAATAATTAATAACTCATATTCTGGTTTGAGAACAGGTCTAAGCCATATATAGGATATGTACATAAATATGCTTACACAGGCTTTTTTTTTTTTTTTTTTTTTTTTTTGGTTTTTGGGTCACACCCGGCAGCGCTCAGGGGTTACTCCTGGCTCCATGCTCAGAAATTGCTCCTGGCAGGCACAGGGGACCATATGGGGCATCGGGATTCGAACCGTTGACCCTTTGCATGAAAGGCAAACGTCCTACCTCCATGCTATCTCCTGGGCCCCTACACAGGCATTTTAACGTATATATCCATATCCCTTGAAAATAGGTGTACTGCCCTCACAGAAAAAAATGGGTTTGTGTTTGAATGTATATAGCCCATCTCTTTGCTGATGAAGGAAATCCTTTATTGTTATTATTATTATTGGGTTTTTGCACTGCAACTGGTGGTGCATAGAACTTACTCTTGGCTCTGCACTCAGGAATTACTCTTGGTGCTCAGGAGACCATACAGGATGCCAGAGAATCAAACTAAGGTTGGCCACATACAAGGCAAGTACTCTTCTTGCTGTAGTACTGCTAGTACCAGCCCCAGTCCTTTTTATCTGTAAAGTCTGAGAAAGTCTAACGTACTTTTCTGGGCTGAGTGACCTCTCTCACGACACCATCCCTTGGATGGATACTCAGTGGATACTGAGCATTGTGATGCCAGTAAGCAGGTGCTGTGGGTGTCCTTCTGCATAGCTAAGCTCTGGAGGGTGGGATTAAGACTCATTCAACTTGGCTGTCTGGACTCAGCACAGAGATTGACAGCTGTAGGTCCCAATGAAACTGCTGCAGAGGAGTACCACTGGTGCATCTTTCCTCATGGATTCACCCTGTTCTCATCTAGGCACTGCATGGTCCCCCAAGCACCACTGAGACCAGCACCAGAGCACATCTGGGTGTGGTCCAATAGCCCTCAATATTGATTAAAATAGCTACCTAGAACTAAAGTACAGCAGGAAGGATACTTGCTTTGCATGTGGCTTACCTAGGTTCAATCTCTGGCATCCCATTTGGTCCCTTGAACACTGCCAGGAGTGATTTCTGAGTTTAGAGCCAGGAGTGACCTCTGAGCACTGGGATAACCCTGTGTCTCTGCCAAAAGAACTAAAGTAAACATACAGATGGCCAAAAGGCATATGAAAAACTGCTCTGCATCACCAATCATCAGGGAAATGCAAATCACAGCCATAATGACCGGCTTATACCACAGACTGGTACACATCAAAAAGAACAAAAATTAGGGCCTGGTGAGGTGGCGCTAGAGGTGTATGCCTGGCAAGCACTGGTTCAATCCCAGTGTTCGATATGGTCCCCGCAAGCCAGGGGCAGGAGTAATCCTTGAGCATCAAATGGGTGTGGCCCGAAAAAAACAAAACAAAACAAAAAAAAGAACAAAAACTAGTTGGTGGGGTGCAGGGAGAAAAGGGACTCTCATTCACAGCTGATGGGAATGTCAACTGCTCCAGGCTATTTGGAAGACAATATGAACATTCCTGAAGAAAAAAGGAATTGAAATTCCATGTAACTCTGCAATATATCTCCTAGGAATTTACCCCAAGGGTCCAAAAACACAATGCAGAAAAAGTCCCTGCATCCCTTTGCTTATTGCAGCACTATTCACAATAACCAGAATTGGAAGCAAACCAAGTGCCCAAGAACAGATGAGTGGATAAAGAAACTATGGTACATCTACACAATGGAATACTACTTGGCTATTAGAAAAGATGAAGTTGTACAATTTGCTGCCATATTGATGGATCTGGAGTGTATCATGTTGAATGAAGTGAGAGGGAGAGGGACAGACACAGAATGATATGTCTTCTCATATGTGGGATATAAAGGAACACATATAAAGGGATATAAAGGGAATAACAAATGCTCAAAGGTATCAGAAATGAAGAATAAGAAATCTGGTGTTGCTTAAACAAAGATATATATATGGGGCCCGGGAGATAGCATGAAGGTAAGGCGTTTGCCTTTCATGCAAAAGGTCATTGGTTCGAATCCTGGTGTCCCATATGGTCCGTGCCTGCCAGGAGCAATTTCTGAGCATGGAGCCAGGAGTAACCCCTGAGCACTGCCGGGTGTGACCCAAAAAAAAACAAAACAAACAAACAAACAAAAAAATATATATATAAAAGAAATCTGGTGTTCAATAAGAAGCTTACTTTGGAGGTCATGGAAATTGCCACTTCTACAAAAGTGAAGAGAAGTGATCACTTGGAGGAGAAGCAGGTGTTGAAAGGCAGTAAAGTGTAATGCACAGAGAATATGCCCAATAACACTAAGTCATAGTGCCTAGGATATTTTAACAAAGTTACAGTCAGGGCCGGAGACATAGTACAGTGGGTAGGGTGCTTGTCTTGCACGTGGTCAATCTGGATTCGATCCCTGGCACTCCCTATGGTAAGAGTGGTAGTTAGGAGTGATCCCTGAGTCCAGAGTCAGCCTAGAGTACTGCTTGGTGTGGTCCTAAAATAAAAACAAAATTGCCGACACTGGTGGAGGGCAATGGACACTGGTGAAGGGATTGGTACTGGAACATTGTGTGTATGAAACATAATCATGAATAACTATAATTCACAGTGACTAAATTAAAAAACTGAGAAATGCAAGAGAATATCCCAGGTGCTGCAGTTCCCTTTAGACCTAGAAATATGTACACAGAACAGGAGAAACCCTGAAATTGCTGCAGATGCTCTCTGGGAATCAACATGACTCCCAATTCTTAATTCTTTACTGCAAAGAAGAAACACTGCATTTGCCAAGTCTAATTTTGTTTCCTAGGACTGCTGTGACTTACGAAGTATCTATTTGGGGATTTTGATGAGTCACTGCGAATGCATTTAAAATGATGGGCAATGAACATATTGGTATGTGTACCCCAAATTTAGATTACATTTAACAACAACAACAAGAATGATTTTTCTAGTTTTGTCTTAAATCAATTACACTGAAAAAGCTCAGGAGGGCTTGGGAGATAGCTCAAGGGCCGAAGATTAGTTCTCCATTTGGAGCTCCAGGTTTGAGGTTGGTTCCCAACTACCACCAGGGAGTAACTCCTAAGCATCAGAGTTCAGAGCAGCCCCCATGCACCTGCCAGCATGGCCCCCAAACAAAAAGGATGAAACAGACTCGAGCAATAGCACAGTGGGTAGGGTATTTGCCTGGTAACCCATATAGTACCCTGAGACTGCCAGGGATAATTTCTGAGAGAAAAGTCAGGAACAACCTCTGAGCCCCACCAGGTGTGACTCAAAAAACAAACAAAAAATAAAAGGAAAAACAAAAACCTGCAAAAAGTTTCTTTTCTCTATGTAACAATAATCCTATTCAGTTCAGCAAAATTCAACTTAAATGCTCCCATCAAGAAGCAGGTGGCACTGAATGACAGAGTGAGCACAGACTTGCCTTGCTTGCAGTCAACCTGGGTTTGCCCTTTGGCATCCCAGAGGGTTCCCTGAGGCACAAGGACTGATCCCTAAGTGCAGGGTGAACACTGCTCGGTGTGGCTCCAAAGACAAAATACAAAACGAAACTTGAATTATGTAGGGAGGGCAAGAGAAAACAAATAAACAAAACTTTAAAAAAAAGGTCTTCGGTAAGGCACTGGGAGAATAAACACTCCATTCACTTTTTTTTTTCTTTTAAGTAAAAATACTTTGGAGGCTCTGATGAAGTGGAGGAAACAGATAAGAAAGAGAGCAATGTGGGCTTCTCCAAAGGCCCCAGTACACAGTCCATTTTTTTGTTTTGTTTTGTTTTGTTTTTGGGCCACACCCGGTGACGCTCAGGGGTTACTCGTGGCTATTCGCTCAGAAGTCGCTCCTGGCAGGCACGGGGGACCATATGGGGAACCGGGGGATCGAACCGCGGTCCGTCCTAGGTTAGTGCAGGCACCTTACGTCCAGCGCCACCGCCCGGCCCCCCACAGCCCATTTTTAAAGAAGGAGAGTACACATCTCAATAGGGGAGATGTGGGTGACATGTATGCAGACACCATGTGCATGGGCTGGCAACACACATGTGTAGCATGTACTTTTTTTGTTATTGTTTTTGGGCCACACAGGGCTTTACTCCTAGCTCAGTGCTCTGGGATCACTCTTGGTGGTGATCAGGGGATCATTTGGAATGTCAGAGATTGAACCCGGGTTGATTGCATGCAAGAAAAGCACCTAACTGCTGTCCTGTCACTCCAGTCCAGCATTCACATTTTTTTTTTTTGCTTGTTTGTTTTGGCTTTTGGGTCACACTGGCAGTGCTCAGGGGTTACTCCTGGCTCTAAACTCAGAAATCACTCCTGGCAGGCTGGGGGACCATATGAGATGCTGGAATTCGAACCATCATCCTTCTGCATGCAAGGCAAACGCCCTATCTCCATGCTATCTCTCTGGCCCCAGCATTCACATTTTTAATTATTAAAGTGATTTTGTTGAATAACTGATTTCTAAATGAAACAACATGATAACAGCAGCAACACTGGCATGTTCCTTGCTGAGATTACTCTCTGTAAACAGACGAGACTGGTGTTTCTTACCATATCAAAGACAGTGAGGAATCTAGAATGAAATCTGGAGTGGTATAATGAGACAGAGAAATAAAAAGAATGGAGAAGACTTTCCAGAAAATAAGAAGAAAATCAGAGGGTAAAAAAGACCCCCCAAGACATTTGCTTTAAGGAAGTAATAAGTTTCTCGTTACAGCCAGACTTTGGCTGAAGAGATGGAGGAACGGTGCAGGTGAAAGAGGACCTGGAAAGTAAAGTCTAGCTCCCATCACTTACATTCTCCAGAGTTCCTGCTAGGTTTCGTAGCTTTTCAAACTTGCGTACATTCTTCCCTCAGCCTAGAAGGCTTCATGATTTCCTCCTGTATGGTTCACCAGTTTAGTGGAACTATGCAGCTTATTGACTGGGAGGGGGACTGGGACACAATAAGCAGGACTCGAGATCTATTCTCAGTAACAGTTGGGACTTATTCAGGCACTGTTTGGGGGACCAAATTCAGTGCCAAGAACTGAATCAGGTCAGCTGGGAGCAAGGCAAGTGCTAACACCCCGGTCTGGAACTCTTAATTTTTTTTTCCATTTGATGCTCAGGGGTTACAACTCCTGGCTAAGCACTCAGAAATTGCCCCTGGCTTGGGGGTACCATATGGGATGCCGGGGGATCGAACCAAGGTCCTTCCTTGGCTAATGCTTGTAAGGCAGACACCTTACCTAGTGCCACCTCACCGGCCCCTGGAACTCTTAATTTTTAAGGTCCTCTGAGTACACCAGGAGTAATTCTTGAGCACAAAGTCAGGAGTAAGCCCTGAGCTCTGTTTGGGTGTGGCCCAAAACTATCCCCAAAGTCCCCCACTAAAAGAAAAGATAGTCTGGCCTTCATGTAAGCCTGTGAGGTATTTGGGCTATTATTTCTGGTTTTTAGTTTCAGGGGTACACATAATCTGGGAATTATATATGGAATCAGGGCCTCCAGCATGCAAAACATGCACTCAGCTGGTTGAGCTAGCTCTCAGGACCTGACATGGGTTTTTTGATATATGATATCATTTATCTTTTTTTCTTTTTTTTTTGTTTTTTTGTTTTTTTTTGGGGGCCACATCTGGTGATGCTCTGGGGTTACTCCTGGCTATGTATGTGTTCAGAAATTGCTCCTGGCTTGGGGGACCATATGGGACGCTAGGGGATCAAACTGCAGTCTGTCCTAGACTAGCGTGGGTTAGGCAGATGCCTTACTGCTTGCGCTACCACTCTGACTCCATCATTTATCATTTTGATAAATGCTTGCCTTGCACATGACCGGCTTGGATTTGATCCCCTGTGACCCATATGGTTCTCTGAGCTTATCAGCAGTGATTTCTGAGTACAGAGCCCAAAACAAACCAAAACCAAGCAACAATAACACCAACAACTCCCCCCCCCCCAGCACTGCTGGTGTGACCTAAAAACAAAAATAATACATTCATATTGTAAAAGTTTTCAATAATACATACAAAGCTCAAGTTTCCCATGAGCCTCCTTTTCCCATTACTCTTTCTGGAAATAATAACTAATCACGTATTTATTGAGCATTTATTACATGCCAGGACCTGTTCCGGAAGCTATGAATAAAGCAATAAATAAAAATAATTTACTATTGGGGCCGGGCGGTGGCGCTGGAGTTAAGGTGCCTGCCTTACCGCGCTAGTCTTGGACAGACCGCGGTTCAATCCCCCGTGCCCCATATGGTCCCCCAGGCCAGGGGCGACTTCTGAGCGCATAGCCAGGGGTAACCCCTGAGCATCACTGGGTGTGGCCCAAAAACCCAAAAAAAAAAAATTTACTATCATAAATTTTTTTTCCTTGGTTTTGGGCCACATCCAGCTGTAGTCAGGACTTACTCTTAGCTCTGAGCTAAAGCTGTAGAGATGGGCTATTTCGGTGGAAATGTGGTTGACTGCTGTAGATCACGTAGAAAGGAGAATCTGTACCTGCCTCTTTTTTGAGAATGTAATAAAGTTATCAGCCAGGACCACATTATCTGGAAGTATCAGAGACCATTTGGAACTTGGAGGAGTTGAGACATTTTCTGCCTGAAAAATGGTGGGTGTAGGTGGGGCCTCTGGGGTTTTTGATGGTAGAGTGGGTGCAGGAGGCTCAGCTCATTTCATTCCCAAAATGGGAGACCTAGAGTTTTCAGCCCTGCAGCCTGATCTCAAACCTGGGAAAGTTTCACTGCTCATATTATTCAGTCATGAACTGGGCCGTTTCTGTCAGACGGCACCTGGTGTGGTTGGGCTACTGCAGTTCATGCAGAAAGGGAAATTCTGCTGTCCTCTCCTTCTGAGAATGCCACAGAGGTAAGTTGGGGCGTTCTTAGTGGAGAAAAATTTAATGTCACAAGGGGCCTGAGAGATACAACAAGGGTGAAAGCCCTGTTTCATCTATAAATGACTGTGACTCTATACCAGACACCACAGCACTACCCGCTAAACACTTGCTGTGGGCCTCAGTATAAACTCTTTGGAAACCATGCCCCACAAACACAGCTGACATGCCTGCATCTGGTCAGCTCCATAGATTCACTCTGTTCTTAAGAGATGTAAACTAAGCCGAGAAAAATCATGGGGACATTGGCTACAGCTGAAAGCTGGCAATCTGAGAGGAGAGGGCAGGTCATGATCTTGCCCTGCTGAAGCCAGGCCTGCTGCACCCATTACCCACAAATGCATTTCACTAATGGCCCTGCTTCATCATACATCTATTGCTCTGCAGAGACACCAAATCTCACCAAAATTCCAGGTATGCCAGTATTTGGACTGATATAACCATGACTTCATTAGCGTGAGTGCAGGCACCCTCCCCCAACCTTCTCATATTTTTGGAAGCCCTGGTAGCTGAAACCATGCCCCACAAAAGCTGCAGTATCAGCTTTTGCAATATTCAAGCAATAATCAGCTTGAATTCCTAGACAGCACAGCTGCATGACAACTCCATTTGTTTTTAATACTGTCATCCCCATAGGACACAACTATTTGGATGCCAGATTCATGTACACACATATTTATATATTCATATTTGAATACTTAAATTTGAATATTTAAACATTTGAGTTTATATTAGAATATTTAGATAAATTTATGTATTTATATTTTATTTATATTTAAATATATATGTATATCTTGAATATATATATTATATGTTGTGGTGCTGCCAATTGAATCCAACTCTCTTGCATGCCAAGCATAAGCACAGCTGCTGAACTATCTCCCAGCTTACCTACAGCAATTTTACCCAGAGCCATGGAAGAGGCCAGAATCCAAGATTTCCAGTCTGCAAATATTAGAGTTGGGCCAGAGTGACAGTACAATGGGGAAGATGTTTGCCTTGCACAGAGCCAACTGGGTTCGGTCCCTGGAGTCCCATATGGCTCCATGAGCAGTGTCAGGAATGATCCCTGAATCAGGATGAGTATTGCTGGATGTAGCCCCTACGTCTTTTCTCCTTTAGCCTACTATCTCCTCAGGCCTGCATCTTTCTTCTGGAAATCTCACTTATTCTATAAGTTCTAACTTAAACTTTCACTTCTCTGTGAAGCACTCCTGATTACCCTGCCAGAACTAATGATTTCTGTTTTTTTCCCCTATCATTTTACTTAATTTACACACATTAATGTTTCTTGAATGGTTGTGTCTAAGTATCTCAACTAACAGAAGCAGATAAATTGATTAGTTCAGAGTATATAGTCCAATTGGTATCCCAGTGTATAACTTACTATGAGATTTACTGTCTTATCTTACAAATAAATGATAGTAATCTTGATTTTTTAATCAAAAGGTTCCTTTATTCATTATTATTATTTTTTGCAGTGCCAGGAATCAAACTTGGGTCGTCACACATGAAAGGCACATAAAAGTTGCTTTTATGGGCCGGAGTGATAGCGCAGCGGTAAGGCATTTGCTTTGCATGCAGAAGGACAGTGGTTCGAATCCCAGCATCCCATATGGTCCCCTGAGCCTGCCGGGGTGATTTCTGAGTGTAGAGCCAGGAGTAACCCCTGAGCCCTGCCAGGTGTGACCCAAAAACCAAAAAAAAAAAAAAAAAAAAAGTTCCTTTTATTTTAGTTTTGGTTTGGTGGCAATTGCTTAGGAACTAATCAGCTCAGGAATGAGCTCTAGGGACACGGGTGCTCAAAGAAACATATATAGTACCAGAATTGAGCCTGGTTGGTAGGCTACAAGGCCAGTGCCTTAATTCCTCTCTGGCTTTAAACTGTGACATAAGCATATTTTGAAGTATTTAGCAGCCAAATTATTTGATTATGCTCTTATATATCTCCTCAGATTATAAGAAGTAGAGATTCCTCCTCTTCCTCCTCCTCATCTTCCTC
>PVKC010022740.1:0-17561 GCA_004027635.1 Crocidura indochinensis
AGCTTTTTTTTTTTTTTGGTTTTTAGGCCACACCTGGTGGTGCTCAGGGGTTACTTCTGGCTATCTGTTCAGAAGTAGCTCCTGGCAGGTACAGAGGACCATATGGGACACTGGGATTCGAACCAACCACCTTAGGTCCTGGGTCGGCTGCTTGCAAGGCAAACACCGCTGTGCTATTTCTCCGGCCCCTTTTAAAGCTTTTTTTAAGCTTTCTGTGGAGTTGGAATTTGGGGCCATATATGGCAGTGCTCAGGGTTTATTCCTGGCAGTGTTGGGGGGGGGACTATTTGCCATGCCAGGGATTGAACTAAACATCCTACCTACTGTACTATTTCTCCAGCCTCTGGCCCCTAAGTTTGTAGTTCTGACCAAGTTGGATGTATCTTCCCTTCATGGTCAGGTCAGAGCTGACACTCAGGAGCTGCTAAAATACATTTTTGTTTTGTTTGTTTTGATGCCATCCATGGTGATGATCAAGGCTAACTCCTGACTCTGTACTCAGAAATCATTCCTAGTGAACTCAGGGAGACCAAATAGGATGCTGGGGATTAAACACAGGTCAGCACATGCAAGACAAGCAACCTATTCGCTGAACTATTGCTCCAGCACAGAAAAGTTTGTTGAATGAATAAGAGTAGACAAATAATAGATCCAGTAAGTGAGCCCCGTGCAGCACTTGATACCAGCCAGGAGATCATCACCTTAGTCTCCACAACTCTGCAGGGCCCTCAGTATTCATCTCCTAGACTGAGCTTGCAGGGGAGTTGGGGGCTGAGCCCAGATGAGTTCAGACATGCTTGCATGCTCCAGGAGCATGTGAGGATGGAAGGAGCTGAGAACCCATCTCAGGCTATGTTCTGGCAATCTAGGCACCTGAAGTCAGATACTGACCAGGCCTGATGTCCCCTCTTCTCTCAATGCCCCACCAGCCCACACTCATCCAATCTCACCTGCGCGGCCAAACTCGGCCTCATGTGGCACCAGCTCGGGGACACGGCTGCCACTGTATGCAAGACGTGCATCTTGGTCATAGGCCTTGAGTGTCTCGCTGGAGCTGTAGGACTTGTGCGGAGCCTTGGCCTCCTCACTGTCAGCTGACGAGCCAGTGTGACGACGCTCAGCAGCATCACGGCGCCGGGTCAGCGAGCGGTAGGGCTTCCTCTCCTTCACGTCCATGGCCGCAGGGGCCCAGCACCCTGGATTAGAGAGAGCAGAGATGCATGAAATGGGGTGAGGTGTCCCCCCTACTGAATTTATTCCCTAGTCCCCTCCAGCCGTAAGAACAGAGTGGGGTACACCTGATATCTACAAAGGATCCCTGGACTGAGAGACAGCACAGCGGCAGCAACACTGTCTTGCATGCAACCTGCTGTGATTGCAACCCAGGAGTGATCCCTGAGCATAAAGCCGAGTCAACCCTGTGTACTGCTGGGTGTGGCTCTCAAACAACAGATAATCATCACCATACACACATAAAGAGGGAATCTGACTTTCTTTTTTACATTTGGCTCACACAGGCAGGCAATCCAGCTCCTCCTCCAGGCAGAGGGCCAGGGTTTGCTGCATCACCCTCAAGTCAGGAGCGTGATACAGACCAGAAGCTGCTTAGACATTTGTGAAATGAATGGCTTTGCTCCAGTAGAGTTGAGTACTTGGCACTCCCCATCCTCCTTTCAAACACGCCACAGGTTCCATCCTGTTCCTACCATCACCAGCCTTCTAGGGAGAGAAGCTGGGGTGGAACAAAGCAGCCATACTCGGCATTGCTCAGAAACTGGAGATTTAACTCACTCACTGCCAACTTCCCTCACTCACATATAAGGTCCCATGTGACTGGGCCTCATCTGTTTTGCTGGCCTCTGTTTTGAGAACCCAAGTGGCCTCAGGCACAGCTATAATAGCTCAACTCATGAACCAGAGGGAAAGTCATCACTCAGTAGAGAAGAAAACGGGGCTTCAGAGTCTCCTGCTCACTGGAGTGGTAACACAGGCAGGATCTGAACTCAGGTTACTGAGATTCTAGGTTCTCTCTACCTAGCATGCCCCATTAAGACCTTAGCCCAGTGATGGCTAACCTTTTTGAGCCTGAGTGTCCAAAGTGCCACACAAAACCAAAGAATTTCCTCAAAAGTGTCAGCATGTCAATTAAACCTTAGTAACAAGATTTTAGTATCTAAAAACTATGCATATGCGCCACGTATCTTAATTGTGGGCCTTCTCAAGTACCAGCTGCAAGGCCTTCGCGTGCCAGTGGTGGCATGCACGCGTGCCATAGGTTCATCATTGTGGTCCTAGCCCATTTCAGATCCCTAAAGTGTCCTTCTATCTGGGCAGTGCTGACCTGTCCCTCACAGGATCTCATTTTCAGAGTCTTGTTTTATTTCTGTTCTTCCCCCAGCTTCTGAGCACTGTTGGAGTGCCATGGAGAAGAGCCCTATGGCCTCATCTCCTCTTTCACCTCTGTTGACTCTCTTGTCCTAAACTGACATCCTGTAAGTGTTTAAAGCTGTGAGAACATCTCTATCCACTTCAACACATCATTTTTGGCACAGAGACAGAAAATACAGCCAACCCCTAGCCACAAGTTCCCAAGATTTCCCAAAGAATATGAATGAAGAATCATTATTAATTTTCCTGGATATTCAGACCATCTCTAATCTTTTCATTGTTTCCATTTCCCGAGTTGCATGTGTGTCTAACCTTGTAACTTTCCTATCAGAGCAATGACAGAACAGGTCATCCACATTTGGAATCTAAGCATAGGGGTGCAGTAGGGAGGGTGGCTCATTTTGAGAGGGTGCTTGGGGAGCCTCTGAGGAGGAGGACAGAGTAGTTGGAGTTGGAAAATTTTAAGACAAGCTATAAATTTAGTCTTGGAGTGAACATGTATGATTTTTCAATGTGATCCAGTATAATTTTGAAAAAAAAATCAAAATATTTTGCAGCCCCAACAAAACACACTGATGAGTTCACTTGGCTCTCAGGGCTTCTAGTTTCTAAGTTTTGCTTTAGTCACACAACCCCTGAGCTATCTCTTTTCCTTGAGGATGTTTACCTCAGGAAGCCCTCTCTAGCACACATCTGAACTTGCTCCTGCAGATTTTGCTGTGGTAAAAAAAGTTCTAGACCCATATGGAGTCCACAGCTTTTTTCCTGGAAAACCATATACTTCAGCTTGGTCAGGGAATGAATGGCCTAAGGTTACTGTTGAGTGTTCCAGACAGAAGAGTCTATTGAAGCCTTCTCTCCATTTAGTTCCCCGTGACTACCTGATTGAAAACATTTATGGTTTCATGCATGCCTCACAGTCATCATGAAGCATAGAATGCAACTATTTCACTCCTATCTCGGGAGTTGTCTGAAGCCCACACCTGGTGGTGTTCAGGGCTTGCTCCTGGGGCTGGCTGCTCAGAAGACCAGGTGATTGGACTGGAGGCCTACTCCCTGAGCTGTTTCTGCAATCCACAACCTTGTTTCATAGAGGGAGCAATCCTGAACCACAGCCAGATTATCTCTTTTGCCCGAGGCCATGAAGAGTATCTGTGGCAAAGCTGATGTTAATAGAAAGCTGGAGATGGCTTAGGGTGGGAATGAGTGCCAATCTAGACGGATAAGTGTCACTCTGGGGACCAACTTTCCAAATGGAAGCTAATGCACAAAGGCCATGAACTGCAGAATTGGCTGATCTCACTTAGGCCCAGACCTATGGCTTTGAGCACACATAGCCACCTGACCATGGCAGACAAGTAGTGAGTACTGAGTGCCAGATGGGCTGGTGGCCAAGCCTCTCCTTCAGACTTGGAGGCTTTTAACTGCAATGCTTCATTTGAAAACATCTTATACTATGATCTGTTACATGTACTTATGTGAGTGAGTGATGTGTTTATACATACACAATGGGAACAAGATTCACAAAACCAGGTGCTTACATGAAGAGCCATGTACTGTGACACCTTCTATTTTATTTTTTTCTCATAAACTAAAGGCAGATGATGACTCTAAATAGACATCTTGACTGAATTCTGACTTGTGAGCAAGCCACAGTAGGATATGATTTGTATGAGGGCTTAAGGGTGCTACTGTATGAACTTTGTGACCTCTGGCCACCTCCAACTCATCCCAAGGCAACCACCACCACCTTGAAAAAAAATAGCCAGGGAAAATATGCAATTAGTAGTAGACATTATTACTATTAAGCACCACTTATTCATAGCTGTAAAGGTACTAAAAGTAATCACTGAGGTTTGGCAAGAGAGTGCAATGGGCATCATGCTTTCTTTGTATGCAGTCAATCTGTGTAGAATCCCTGGTACTATACACGGTCCCTTGAACCCCACAAGGAATGGTCCCTGAGAAGAGAGTCAAGCTTAAGCTCTGAGCACTGATGGATGTGGTCCCAAACAAACATATATATACATATATAGATATATGTGTGTGTGTGTGTGTATAAGCATATATGTGTATATTTATCCCTTAGAAGTTGCTAACTTTAGTGGCTCCCACTTATCACATACTTTGTTTTCCCATTATATGTGATAATATTTGAATCCTCACTTTGATCTTGTGATATAGGTGCTCTGATTATCTGCAAATTACAGATGAGAGACAGGATTGGGATCCGCTAAGGTCTCACAACTCTGGAGTGCCACTGTCCTAAGAGACAGCTGGAAAATTTCCTATGCCCAGCTCAGGCCATTGCCCTTTTGATGTTCTTTAGGCAGACAGGGAAGGATGAATTCACCCCATTCACTCATCCTCATTACCCTTTGCAGCATAAATTTTTGTTTGGAAGTCAACACAAATGTCTATCTTTTTTTCTTTTTCTTTTTGGGTCATAACAGAAAGTGTTCAGGGATTATTCCTGGCTTTATGTTCAGTAATTGCTCTTGGCAGACCTTGGGGGGGGTAATATGGGATATGAGGGATCAAACTCAGATCTGTCACATACAAGGCAAATTCCCTAAAGGTTGTACTATAAACAGTAGGGCCCCCAATGAAATTTTTTCTCTTTTTCTTCTTTCCTTTTTTTTTCTTTTTTTTTTGCTTTTTTCAGTTTTGGATTTTGGGCCATGCCCAGCTATTCCCAGGAATTATTCCAGAATTAGCACTCAGGAATAAAGCCTTATGAGCTCAGGGAGACCATAATGGATGCTGGGAATCAAACCACATGTCCTACCATTGTAGGCATCTGACCTTGGAATGGATTTTCTTTTTTGGTTTTGTTTTGTTTTGGGTCACACCTGACACACTCAGGGGTTACTCCTGACTCCATGCTCAGAAATCGCTCCTGACAGGCTCAGGGAACCATATGGGATGCCGGGATTCAAACAAATGACCTTCTATATGCAAGACAAACATCTTACCTCCATGCTATCTCTCTGGCCCCGGGATGGATTTTCTTGATCCAAGCCATTTCCCTTCCACCTTGTGGCTCACTCGCACTATCTTGAAACTAATGGTGGGGCCTCATTACCTTCACACAGTGACTTGTCCAAACACAACTAGCTAACTAGTGCTTCACTATGGTGGTGACTCCTTCAGGGCTCATATAACTGAAGGAAGGAGCTGCAACAGGTTTCTGAATGCAGTGAATAAAAATAAGTTAAAAGGTCTCATAACTCTGAGGTGTTTGTCTCATAAATCTACACCATTTGCCTGACTTGTTTCTTGGATACAAAGGGGTAGTGAATGGGTAGTTACAGTTTTCAGGTTTGGTCACAGCAATATCTTCCAGGTGAACCCCAGAAGCATGTCCCTAGAGAGTTCATGCCTATCACCTAGTATAGAACTTTCTAGAATGATCTAGTAAACAGGCTAGGTTTCCATGTATACCTGCCCTGTGGGATCAGCAATCCCTCACCTCAAAAAAGTTGGTGAACTTGGACCAACATTATGGTCAGCGTCTACCCATAGTGATATCCAGACAACTGTGTCAGCAGTTCAGGCCTAGGCTGGAGGCTGTCGTGCTGCTTAGACCTGTGAGATAAGGATCCCAAGCCTGCCCCATAGTGCCCTTACTCTGTGTCCTGACCCCAGGCATATGCCCTATACTCCTGACTGGTGACATATACCCCTATCTTGTATGCTAGGTGTGTCCTACTTGTAAATATTTCCAAATTGAGGCTATCTCCTGTTTTATCCTATTACATTTGTTTTATAAAACAAATATATTCCCAAACTGAGGTTACCTTCTGTTTTATCCCATTCTACTTGTGAAGAACCACAGATGAGGATGGAGTGGGTGGCAACCAATCCACAGCCAAGCACACATGACCCCCTAGAGCAAAGCTGGGAGAGGGTAGAATCTGAAACTAACAGACATTCCAGCCAGGGATGATCTGTGGGACAGAAGGAAACTACAGAGAGAATCTGAGAGTAAGCAGCTGAGCTCAGCACATGAATTTCCATAGATGACTTGACATGGCATACAATATGATTCAAACATGCACAGGTATGCCACCTTAATCTAGTCATGGGACAGGGATCTTCTCCATAGCTGGTCTGTAGAGACTTCCATATTGGTGGGAATCCCTGTCTATGGTTCATTTGTGAAGAACTATGTCTAACTATATGTAACCTGGAGTGGCGAGGAAGAGCTGGTGGGAACAAGGGTAAGGGCTTGAGAGGGAAAGTGAAATCAAGCTTTTGTTCTTGGGGAAAATCTCCAAATGTCAGTTATCAATGCTATTTCTTTGTCATTGTTGGCTGTGTGTGTGTGTGTGTGTGTGTGTGTTTGGGCCACACTTGGAAATGCTTAGGGGTTACTCCTGGCTCTGCACTCTGGAATTACTCCTGGTAATGCTCAGGGAAACAATAGGATACTACTGAGGATCAAACTCATATGGGTTGCATGCAAGGCAAGCCCATCTAGTATACTATTACTTCAGCCCATACAGCAATATTTCTGATGGGATCTGCCTAGAGTTCTGGCAGTCAGTAGAGGAAGTTTTGATCAGCCATGGCCTTCGGAAACATGGCAGTGCACAGCAGACAGTGTCACCAGGATTCTGACTGGACCCCTCTGAACTCAGCATAGGTTATTTATCCCAGTATAAAGTGTTTAACTCCCAGTATCCACAAAAGTGTCCAGATAATTTCAATGATGGTGTGCTGGACTGAATGCACGTCTTGGGTCGAGGTGTGTTTTCTCTCCTAACACCACAGTTTCCCACTTTCCTTAGTTCCTGCACTGTCCTTTTTTGCCAACCCCAGTGTCATGCAAGGCTGAATGTAGAAGACCTCTTCTTCTATGATAGGCATGATATATGGAGTCATGAGGTAATCAGAGATGGTACCAGTGGTTCTACTTTACAGATGGGAAAACTGAGTCTCTGCAAAAGTGATACTCAGGTGCATATAATGGTTCTGGACTGGGATGTGGACCCCAGCTTATGTTCTCTCTCTGGGGTACACATGGAACACATTTCTATGATACAGTCCTGGGAATCCATCCACCTTGTGATCATGACAGCAATGGTTCAAGGCATACTCTTGACATGTTTTTCCCCATTGAATCTTCATGATTCTCTTTATTTTTGAGTCTGAATAGAAATAAGTAGAAATTAAAGAGACAGAATCCCTAGCCATGAGAACCATAGGTAAACTGAGACAGAGCCTGGATTTAAATATTGACCAGTCTGACTCAATTTACTAGGACCTGTGCTCATTCTCATGTGAGCCAATTTTCTGGGTGTTCTTACTTTTGCTGTTTCTTTTCCTTGTTGCTATTTTTAATATACAAAATATTTATTTAAGCACCATGATTACAAGCATGATTGTAGTTGGGTTTCAGTCATAAAAAGAACACTCCCCCTTCACCAGTGCAACATTTCCACCACCAATGCCCCCACTCCCAACCCTTGCCTGTATTTGAAACAGGCATACTACTTCTCCTACTCATTAAGATTGTCATGATAGTTGTTAGTGTAATTATTGTCCTAACTGCACCACTACTCTTTGTGGTGAGCTTCATAATGTGAGTCAGTTTTTCCAGCCCTCATCTCTATTGTTGTTATTTTTTTAGTGTGTGTGGGGGGAGAAATACCCAGTAGTGCTCAGGGCTTTTCTCCTGGCTTGGTGCTCATAGAATATTCCTGACTGAACTCAGGAGACCATATGGAGTGTCAGGAATTGAACTTGGAGCTGGCTACATGCTAGGCAAGAGTCTTAACCTTATGCTAGCTTCCCTTTCTGGCCTCAGCATTTCTCCTTTGTTTGTCAGCTTTGCCCTGGAAAAAGGTTTCAACCTCTTTGTGCCAATCTTCGAGTGCTTGGCTAACTCATCCCCTACACACCTCTCCACCACCAGGTTTAAAGTTTCATGTTCTAGAGAAGGTGCCCTAAGTATCTGTCCTCCCCCACCTCTCTCTCCCCCCCCTTCTCCCTCCCTCCCTCTCCTTTCTCTTTCTCCAACCATCTTGGGTGATATTCGAGGACATGGAATCAGACCAGACAGACAATCAGAGGGACAGATCCCTTGGCAGACTATTCCAAGAGAATAAACCCAGAAGAGCAGCAGGCATAGACATAGGGCAGAGGGGAAAAGCCCAGTCATGGGAGCAGCAGAGTCACTCACAGGGGGCCTCTGGGTATTGGTGCTGACCGAAGACTACCATGGGGAGCAAGAGCTAAGCAGAGGAACAATGATGGTATCTATGTGGATCCTTTATGGGATGGACAGGGTCATTGGAACCCCCTGGGTACAGATATATTCCCTATTCCACTCTCTCCTGAATAAGATGCTCACCTTTTCCTGCAGGCTGAGCTGGCAGCCTGCTGCTGTGCAGCTTCTCCCTATAGGATGCCCTGAAACACTGATTCTCTAAACTCAGCATGCATAGATGGAACAAAACCATGCCTTTCACGGGGACATGTGAATGAGTCACAGAGAGGAAAGTGTTGGGCCAGGTACATAGCCTGAATTCCTGAGGACCACAGCCGGTGATCTTCAGAGGAAGGGAAGAAGATTGGATTGGTTCACTGGACATTCCAGCTGTTCCTGCTTGACTGGCCATACCTCAGGACACTCTTCTTCCAGGCTGTGTGGGTACAGGAAGTCAGCTGGAGAGGAGAAGCAGGCGCTGAAGGCTCAGCTAGTGGCAAGATGCTTGGTATTGACATGATGTCCCTCAATTCACTGGAATGGCCCACATTTGGTAAGGGACCAAATATTCCTGTTCTACAACTGCAGTGGCTGATGGACAAGAGCCAGGAGCAATGGTCCAGGTTACAGTGACTGTCTGTCATGGCCCTTCCTGTCTCTCCTGCAACATTGGGTAATGGAACAGTTACACATAGTCTATGTTCAAGGAAGGATTTCTGGCTCACCACTCACTCACATAAGCTCTCACAGGTACATCTGCATATGCAAACACACACACGTAAAATGCACATATCCTCTCACAAACACATATACATTCTTATACACATAGAGGCACACATTCATTTACTCACACACATTCATGAACTCAAACATTTTCACACAAATTCTCAGAAACATTCTTATGCATTGATTCCATCACACATTCATTCACTCACAAACATGTAACATTCACATATAGGCTCATATACACTCATTCAAAGTAGTTGCACACATTCATATACATACATACACATAAAATATCTCCCGCTCTCTCTCTTGCACACACACACATACATACACACATTTGAAGTCTTCTGTTGTCAGGATCAGCCACAGATAAGGTACAACCACAATGGTTGCCAAGTCACTTGGGCAAGGAACACAAGGGTGCTTTGTCACATAGTTGGCCAAGGACTCCCACAATGCGATGTTGGGTAGGAAGCAAGAGAGAGAAGCAGCTTTGGGAAAAATCTCACTTTCTTTCCAGTGTACTCAAGTCTTAGAGGATGGAGGAAAAGGCCCCTAATGATGGGAAAACCCTCACTGCCTGAAGCTATCGCCACCCCCAATAATTAGAGACAGACTTCATAGATATTAGGGCACTCTTTGCAGCAGCTGGGTGGCCAGGCAGCTTTCATTTCAATAATTAGCTGCTGGGAGACCACAGAACTGGAGACAGATAAAGGCAGGGCCCAACTCTTGTGGAGCTCATTGTGCCCAGAGTTCTACATGCCCCATCAAGCTTGCACAGTCCTAGCCCTTCTACATAGGCTGTGAAGTTTTGACATCTGCAATCAAATCTCCCATGTGCCTCAGAGGAAAAAATATGATTCTGTTGGGCAGCCTGGGAAGAGAGAAGGCTACCAGATGGGCCAGGGCATTGTGTTTCTGTGTCTGGATCCTGAAACAGGCACTGAACAAGCTTGGTCCTTCCCAACCTAGTGTAGACAAACCTCGCATCAAGCTGCACCTCCTATGCAGTCCAACTCACTCTGCCAAAAATTGGAGCTGGCTCACAGGGCCTCCCTAAGCTATTCTATATTCTGCAGCCTCAGACAGCCTCTCATGGGTGCATTGGTTTGACTCTCCTGTCCAGGAGGGAAAGCAAACTAGCACTCTCTTGAGTCTAGCAAGGACATGTGGGGGATATGGACATCCATACTTTATGGTGGATTCCTACTGGATGTCAGACAGCCATAGCTTGATAATCAACACCTAGAAGCTGGTCCTAAGGGCATTTCATACTGAATGCTTTGCCTGAGCTCATATTGAGAGTGGAAACTTGTTTCCTTCCACAGCTTTCCCACTGCCCAAATGTGGCTATGGATCTTCACCCCTCTTCCTCAAATAAGCTGCTTGTAGGCCACAACATGATTCCAAGTAAAACTTCTGGATTAAGCAGATAACTCAATATACAGAACATCTCTATGTAGTAAGGAAATCTGCATATTCTTTTCTGGCATGGTCCACTGAATACTGTTGGGAGAGACCCCCTAGCACAGTAGCCCTGAGCACCACTTGTTACAACCCATCATCCCCACCTCAAATCAACACCAATGAGTTTTGCATTAAAAACAAGACAGAAAAGTAACATAATAAACCAAACTTTACCAAATTCAGACTTGCACTTTGGAAAGGATTTTCAGGAGAATAAAAAGGTTGGGAGATAATGCTCCTCACTCAACAGTAAAAATCCCAACACACCAATGAAAAATTGCTTAAAAGATAGAAAAATAGATTTCCCTGAAGGGCAAAGAGAGAAAACAGGCACATGGAAGATGGTCCAGGTCACTGACCACATCACATTCCATCAGGGAAATGCACATCAAGACAAATAAAATCGAAATGAGTGAGACCTCTGAATGTTGGAAAGGATGCAAAGAAACTGGATTACTCCTGTATTTTTGATAGAAATATGGAACAGGACAGTCCCCCAGGAACACAGTTTGGCAGGTTGCATTTTTATGAAATTAAATGTGTGATTACCGTGCAACGCAGCAATTGTACTCTGGGGGGATTTTCCTCTTAGAAATGTAAAGGTACATTCACAGAAAAATAGGTCCAACAGAATTTAGAGAAACTTGATTCAGAACAGCCCAGACTGGGACCAGTCCAAGTTCAAGAGGCAAGTGGTGAAATAGATGGTGGAGCACATGAAATTCTACCAGTGATAAAAGGAACAAACTAATGCTAGTAATGAATCTCCAGGGAATCATTCCAAGGGAGAAGGGAAAGCCAATTTTCAAAGGCTATATCTATATGATTGCACACATGTAACATTTTTAAATGACAGGATTTTGGGAATGAAACAGATTAGTAGTTGCTAGGAGTTTCAGATGGGACAGAGGAGGAGGAAGTGTATATGAAAAGGCAGGTGTTGTGTGGTAATGGGACATTCGCAATCTTGACTAGACTAGATACACTAGGCTAGCAGGGCTCAAATAGTCAAAAAGCAAACATCTCTATTCACGTAGATTGCAAGTGAATCGGACTTAATAAAAAATGTAATTACTGGAGATAGCTCAACAGACAGGAGCATAAGCTCTTTTATGCAGGAGGCCTGGATTTGATCCCCAAAACACATTGTCCCTGAAGCACTATCAGGAGTAGCTCCTAAGCACTGGACGTATGATCCCCCAAACCCAAACTTAATAATATAGGGCCAGAGAGTTCTCAAATGTCTGAGCTCTGTATCCTGGCCTCCTCTAGTAATGAAAGACCCCAACCCATGCTTCCAGAATAGTATTTCCATTGCAAAGCCTCTTCATGGGGGCAGAATCTCTATCTCAGTGACAAGTGGGGATGTAGACACAATTCATTGAGGCATCAACTAGCATCTGGTCAGAGGGCTCAGACCCTGCACGTGTCCTTCCCAGATGCATGACCTGCACATCTTTGACATCTTCTCTGTATCACAGTTTATGTGGAGAAACTGTGGCTCCATGAGGGCCTTCTGGGAAGAGGGAATAAGGCACATGGAACCAAGTACTGAGAGAAAGAGGTGTACACTTTCACCATCACCACCACCATCATCATTATTATCACTGTCATCGATAAGTCTATTATTATTACTACTGTGTCACTATTTTTTTTTGTTTTTTGTTTTTGGGTCATACCCAGTGACTCTCAGGGTTTATTCCTGGCTCTGTGCTCAGAAATCACCTTCACCCCTGGAGCCAGAGAAGTGGTGCTAGGGGTAAGGCATCAGCATTGCAAACGCTAGCCTAGCCTAGGATGGACCATGGTTTGATTTTCTGGGTCCCATATGGTTCCCCCAAGCCAGGAGCAATTTCTGAGTGTACAGCCAGGAGTAACCCCTGAGTATCAATGGGTGTGGCCCCCAAACAAAAAACAAAACAAAAACAGAAAAAAAAAGAAATTGCCCTTGACAAATTTGGGAAACCATATGGGTTTCTGGGAATCAAACCGAGGTCCATCAGGGTTGGCTGCGTGCAAGGAAAACACCTTACCACTGTGCTATTGCACAGTCATCTACAGCCCTACTGTCATCACCATTATGAGCTCTTTCACTCTAGCACAGAGGTGATTCTGCATATCCCTACTGTATCCAGGTACAGATATTCCTGTTATTTATTTATTTATTTATTTTGCATTCTGCTAGTCACAAACCAAATCCTTGGAGCATAGATCTGTTCTGTCTGCAGTGACACAGGGCTTTGCTTTCTGTCCTCAGGAACTGAAAAGCATGTGCTTTCAACGGGTTTCTATGCATGACCTACTGAACCTCACACTCCTCATCTATCAAAGGATGCTGATTTATACTCCCAGCCCCATGTCTTCTGGGGACACAGAGGGACTCCTGTGGACTCCTCCACCCCAGGCCCCCTGCCCTTCTGGCCAGTGGGGAGGAGATAATGGCAGTCCAGAGGCCTCACCTCACTGCACTAATGATACTTTCAGGGAAACCTGAGATCTCTTCAAAAAGCTTTAACTGCTTAGGCTCATGTGCTTGATCAGAGCCTTCAAGAGCATAGAGAAGCTCCCCGGATAGATGATCTCCAGCTAGACCACATGGCTACTGTGACCTTTCCCTAGCTTCTACCCTCTCCCATCTCTGATGGGACATGGAGGCGCCTACAGCTTTTTTTCCTGTGAGTGCAAAAAAAAAACTAAAGTCAGTGTCGTAGGTGAAGAATGGCCCCAGCTTTTTCTAGAGAAAGCCCAAGCTTGAAACTCATTCCCTCTAACAAGATTGCTTGCCACTCATCAGAGGAAGAGGGTCAGGGGTTCTCCAAAGCTAGAACTTTCCTTAGAGCTGGCATTTGATTATCTATATTACACAGTCAGTCAGGTGATCTTGTGAGCTCTTGACTGTCCAAGGAGTAGATTTTTGGTTCTCATTTCAGCAAGGAATAGAAGTTGGCAGGGTTCTGGGGCAAGAGCATCAGGATTGATGGCATATATATATATATATATATATCATATCATATCATATCATATCATATCATATCATATCATATCATATATATACACATATACTCAATTCTGAAAAATGAAACAGCAAACTGTAGGGAGAAAGTGCCTCTAACTGGATGGGAATCCATAGCTACACAGAGTGTCACTGACACCACCTGAGCTTCCTGCCTGGGTTTAACAGGAAAAAGAAAGTTGATGCCCTTAGGCCAGGCCACTGGCAGGAGGAGCTGTGGGTTCAAGTACCTGGTCATATCTTGGCATTCACTCATTCCATCTGAGCCCTGACTTGGAGTAATGGACTTGTTCTTCTTGCTTTACACATAGGAAACCAAGCTGCACAAAATCTTGAGTGTTGGTGGATATCCTCAGATATCCAGTCAGGGTTTGTGATGCTATAATAAAATTTCAGGGCTTGTACATGAAAGGCATGTGCTCTAGGCCTTTGGCATTTTTCCCTGAACCAGAACCAAGGTTTTTAAATTTTTTTTCTTAGTTTTAGATCAGACCTTGTGGGGAATATTCATAGAAGTGCTCAGAAAGACCCCACAGAACCAGGTATTATAGCCTAGGCCATTTGCATTTCCTTAGATTAGAAGATAAAGTCTCATCCTGTCTACATAGGCAATAAGTAAAAGAGCTAGGATTTGAACTCAAGGACTGTTGGACTCTAGAATTTTGACTCCAGGGACTTGAAAAGGTAATAGATAAGAGGGTACTTGAATTATACATGTAGTGATCTTATTTAATTCACAGTAATGCATGTGGTCTCTGTAGCACCTCAAGACTCCAAGATAAAAATAAATCCATAAACAGAATCTTGCTTCCATCGCCCAAGCATACTACATTGATGTCTGAGGTGAGACACAGGCTATGTCCTTGGGATCCTGGGGTGGTAGTAATGACATGTCCTTTCCTTAAAATGTCATTGCTCATTTGTCTACTTCTGACCCCAACACTCCTGGGGTACTTTGTTTGTCAAGAAGACTTCGAGAGAGTCTTTCTTTCATGGTCCTGATCTGTGGGATACAGACAAAAGGGTAAAGGGAGAAAAAAAGGGGCACTGTGGGGTCCAATGATCTTCAGAGACATAGAATTATCCTAGTAGAGGGTGAGAAAGGGAAACAAATGTGTATTTCAGAGCTTGGCCTATTCTTCTCCAGGATATTTAGCTCTTTGGTTTTAGTTTGAACACATATTGGGCTCCACTAAGATTTCCTTAAATAGATCTTTGGTCAAATCCAAGTTAGGAAATCATGCCCTGAGACCTCATTTCCATGTGAACAGGCTTGTGTTTGATATAAGGGCAACTTTCTATGTACAACTTTCCTAATTGGAGCTGCTTGTTTTCTCATTCAAAAAAGGTGGAGAGATAGGTCAGTACTGAAGACACTTCCATTGCATGCACTCACCCCAGGTTCAATCCCTGGCATCCCATGAGGTCCCCTAAGCACAGATCTACAAATGATTCCTGAGGGCAGAGCTACGAGTAAATCTTAAGCGCAGATCCAGAAGTAGACCTGCACAAGGAACTGGAGATAAGCCCAGAATTCAGAACCTTAGTAAGACTTGGGAACAGAACCAGGAGTGTTCTTGAATACAAAGCCAGGAGTAAATCTTGACTGAACACAGAGTCAGGAGTTAATCCTGAGCATAAAGCCAAGAATGATACCTGAGTACAAAGCCAGGAATGATTCCTGAACACAGACAGAGTCAGTAGTAAGCCCTAAGTACCACCAGGGGTAGCCCCAAACTAAAAAGAAAAAAAGATCCTATAACAAATAATTTACACCTTTATACATAACACTGGTCATGTAAATCTTCACTCTGGCTATGACCTTCTATTTTTATATAAGAAATTTTACTAAAAACCTATCATACTGTAGTCATATCTCTCCTCAAACAATCAGTAGTTCCCCAAAGTCTAACTATGTAGATCATTTCCAACCCAACAGTCATGAAAGTTGGGGATGATCAGAGACTAATACCCAGGTTATTCCCTGAAGACAGAGCACAGACCTACTCAGTACCCTGAGAAAGGTCCCAAGCCAGATAGCCCAGGAGTTGGAGAAGAAGAGGAAACAAGAGCAGAGACCAGACCATTCTCTGGTATTTCTGATGTGCTGTTTTTTGAGAGAGATGCCCTTTACATCCACCAGCTTCTTCCTTCCTCACACCCATTCCACGTGTTTTTCCCATGTGACAAAGGAAGAAAACCAAGCTCAGGAATATGAACAGCTTAGCCCAGGCCAGGCTCCTTGCATTGGGTGTGCCTGCAACATAAAGCCTCACTCTGGCACCATGCCGCACAGCTGCAAGGAGCAAGGCCTGAAGACATATCCTCTCTTGCCATTTACCATTTGCTGGAAGGAAGAGGAATCTCTGCCCCCTAGGAGGCCACATTCCAGTAGGGGTGGGAAGCTTTGCCCATGCAGACCCCAGGAGGACTGTCTCTGTGCCTGGGAGCAGGTCAGAGGGTATACTCATTCTTCCCAGCCTCCCAGCAGGCTGACCATAAATCAGTTCCATGCCCCTGGGGTTGCAGAGCCGGGGTGAGTGAAGCAGCTCCTGCTGTAAGAAGATCAAGCTGCTTAGGGGTCCCTGGGAGCTCAGAGGCTTCAAAGGCATGGGCCTGATTTACAAGGCTGTCCATGGCTCCAGGCTGTCCTAGATCAGTGTCTGATCATCTGATCCAGCTCTGCTGTGCTGTGCACTAGGCAGGGATGGGTCAGGGGATCCCAGGCCAGAGCCAGCAAAAGAGCAGAATTATTTCTCTCCATGACAAGCAGGCTTACAGTCTCCTTATCAACCAGGAGCCTGTCTGCTTCTTTGCGCCATTCTGAGCTTTTTATTGCTCCTGCCTGATGGGCAACAGATACAAGGGATGGAAAAGGGGAGCTAGAGAGGGATTCCAGGGGCAGACAGTAAATTTTGCCTGCAGCATCAGCACAGAGCTGGGCACTAATGTTCAGCGTGGCCCTTTTGGGAAGCTGAGATCTTTCCTGCTAACAGGCACAAAGAGGTTTATAGAGAGAAAGAATTCATCATGCCACAAAAAGAAATTCAGAAAGGTACTGATGGGCTGAGGTCAGCACAGGGATGGGTCAAGGGCAGGATAGAAGCTGAAAGAATCAGAGACTGGCTTGGGGTGAGACAGAAGTCAGACACCACTGTGAATCCCCTACATCTGCCTCTTGTCATGCCTTTCTCAACCAACAAAGCTATGACTTTCCTCTTTCTTAGGAAGTACATAGGACCTAGACAGTGACTCATGGCATAAAGCACATGCTTAATAAGTTCGGGCCAAATGCTCACACTCGGGGGCCACCCACACAGGACAAGTAATCCTGGGTGGGGATATTAAGGTTCCTCATGGGAAAGAGCACAGACAATTGCTCAGTGACACAAAACTCTATGCCAGTTGCCTACAAATGCCCAGGATATCTTGGCTGCTCCTTAGACTCTGGACACCAATAGGGGATGGTGAGAAATATAGGCAGGATGCCTATATTCATTCTCTCTCTAGTTCCTCTGTAAGTAAGTTAGATTGTGGTGTCCAGACCTGGCAAACCTGGGAACCAGAATGCACCCTACTGAACTGCTGAGCTCCCTCCCACTATGACCCCATTGATGTCTTGTGTTCTGGTAAAGGGCTGGGGCGGGCAGAGTATTGCCCAGTCCTATGTCAGCTGTTGCTCCCCAGTGATGGACAATTGAAGGGACAAGTCTTGATTATGAAGTGCCAGGGAGTCACCCCTGATTTCAG
>PVKC010022741.1:0-17532 GCA_004027635.1 Crocidura indochinensis
AATTTAGGGTTTTGGACTACTCCTGATGATGCTCAGGGGTTACTCCTGGCTCTGTGATCAGAAATTACTACTGCTAAGGGGACCATATGAGATGCCCAGAATTGAAGTCAGGTCAGCCTCATGCAAGGCAGGAGCCTTGCCCACGGTACTATCTTTCTACCCCCTGGGTGAAACTTTAAATCAGCAATTAAATTAACTAACATTGTCCTGACCTCTGTTCCCATTATAATATACCTTAAGAATACGGTTCTTGCTTTGATAAACATTATCTTCTCAGGATGTATGCAAATAAACAGGGCTTTGAATGAAGACTTCTTATAAGACCTACATAAATCTTATTTCTTTGATAAACATATTTGTCTTGCAAGAACATTATGCTTTCCTATAAAAATCCAAGAGCATAATTTATCACAAGAATAGTAAAGAATGTAGTATTTTTGAAATTAAAAATCCGTTTGAAATGTGAGCATATATTTAGATGTTGGTTGTTCTACTTCTTGCTAATCAAGGAATCTCTTTTATTTCCTCCAGTTATTTAATTTAGCTCTAGCCATTTAGATATGCCATTATTTTGACAATAAAAGACTGAAAAAATTCAGAAGTGCCAGAGAAAAATGGTGATATGGCCAAGAATTTAGCCAGTGACTTATGTATACATTTAGGCAACTGTATTAGCTAAGTAAAGCAATTTGTAATTCTTTATTTTTAAAAGCAGTTTATTTATTTATTTATTTATTTATTTATTATTTTTTTGATTTTTTCGGGCCACACCCATTTGATGCTCAGGGGTTACTCTGGGCTAAGCGCTCAGAAATTGCTCCTGGCTTGGGGGGACCATACGGGACTCCGGGGGATAGAACAGAGGTCTGTCCTAGGCTAGCACTTGCAAGGCAGGCACTTTACCTATAGCGCCACCTCGCCGACACCAGTTTGTTTATTTATTAATTGATTGGCTTTTGGGCCAGACCCAGTTATGCTCAGGAATTACTCCCGGTTCTGCGCTCAGGAATTACTCCTGACTTGGGGGGCCATATGGGACATCGGGTAATCACACCGTGTTTCGTCCTAGGTCAGCCAGGTGCAAGGCAAACGCCCTACCACTTCGCAACCGTTCAGGCCCCTGAACTTGTTACTTTAATTAACTTGTTTTTAGGATTTTTTATTTGTTTGTTTTTGGACCACATCAGTGATGCTTAATGTTCATTCCTGGCTCTGTGCTCAGAGATCACTCCTGACAGGCTCGGGACCACATGGGATGCTGTGGATAAAACCTGGGTCAGCTGTATGCAAAGCAAGTGGCCTTCCTGCTATACTATTAATCCAGCCTCGGTTAATTGGCTTTGAACCATATCAGGAGGTGCTCTGGAGTTATTTCTGGCTTTGAGCTCAGGAGTGACCCTTGGCAGTGCTCCACAGATCATATGGTGCTGAAGAATGAACTGGATTGGTCAAATGCAAGGCAAGCACTTTAACCTGGATTAAATTATCTTATCCCACTCAGAGTTATAAGGAATCTTCTGAAAACAAAGAAGTTTTATCAAATACAACCTGGACAGGTGCTTTGAAATAGCAGTTAATCCTGTAGATTCTGTATTCATGGCTTGACTGCTTTTCCTCCATGACCTTCCCTGTCCGTCTCCATGATCCTCTTTGTCCTTCTCTTGTCTTTCCTGTCATCCTCTGCTAGGTGACCTGATTCATTAGAGGCTTCTCTTTTACTCCATCATGTGCCTATTTTAGCTCATAGAACATTTAATTTAAACCTTGAGTAAATGAAGAAGCTTATGGTTTTTTTATAGAACACAGAGGGTTACACAATTAGTTAAATGGATGACAGTTCATGCTACCTAATGGTGACTTTTTTTGGCCTATATATAAAATAGTACTAGCAATAAATGTTCATTTTGACAGTGTTTCACTGTGGACAGACTTGCTAAATTATGACTTTTTTTTTGGCCTTTGGGTCACACCCAGTGGCGCTCAGGGGTTATTCCTGGCTCTGCACTCAGAAATCACTCCTGGCAGGCTCGGGGATCATATGGGATGCCAGGATTCAAACTACCATCTGTCCTGGGTTTGCTGCATGCAAGGCAAATTCCCTACTGTTGTACTATCTCTCCAGCCCCTAAATTGTGACTTTTATAAAATAGAATTAAAATTTGCACTTGAAAGTACAAAGTAGCGCATAATGCAAAAACAAAACAAAAAAAATCCTAAACAGCAATCATGATGGGCTAAGTAGTGTTCTGTTTCTAAGCCTTTTTTTTAAAAAAAACTGGATTAATTTTTCCCCTTTTATTTAAACACATGATTCCAAAGTTGTTTATGATTGAGTTTCATTCTTAGAATGTATACTTCACCCATGAACATGTCCCACCACCAGTATTCCCAGTTTCCCTCGCAGCCTTCCTTGTGCCTGCTTTTGGGGCAGACATTTTACTCCCCGCTCTTCTCTTTTTTCCTTATAGACACTGTGCTTTGCACTATTGTTAAGGGGTACTGTGCACATCACTTTATCTCCTTGCAACACAAGGATTCATTCTTATTATTAGAAAAACTATGAAATAGGCACACTTTTAGGTCTCTTCCAGAGAAGATGTGAGATAAAGTTCAGCCATCTTTCCAAGGTCATATGTGGAGGTCCTGTCTCTGGACCCAGGAACACTGACTCCAGGTTAGAATTTACCCATCCTGCATAGAGACCCTTTATGAGTACCTGGCATATAACCACTCCTTGGGGTTCTGGGTGTCTCTTTAGCACAGAACAATTTATAATTGATAGCCAGTATATCCTAAATTTCTCTTGGACTTGTCACTATTTGTAATCCCTTTGTTTTTTTCTACACAAAGTCTGATACTATTGTACTGATTTACTCTCAGATGTTTGGGAGGTAGAGATATTATTTGGTACAGGTACTGCTAATGTTCACCTGAGTGTTTATAAATTGGCAGTCATGTAAAATAAAAATAGAATTTTAAAACCATTATATAAGATAGTGTTATTAATAAAATTTTGGGTTTTTTTTTTTACATTAAGTGTTCATAAGCAAGATGCATCTTAGGGAAGGAATAGGAAATAAAAATGGACTCTCTAAGATTGTTTTTGGGCCACACCCAGTGATGCTCAAGGGCTACTCCTGGCTATACGCTCAGAAATTGCTCCTGTCTTGGGAGACCAAATGGGATGCCGGGGGATCGAACCATGGTCTGTGCTAAGTTAGCACGTGCAAGGCAGAAACCCTACCTCTTAAGCCACCACTCTGGGCCCCTCTTTAAGATTATTGTTAAGCATTTCTTTCCCCTTTTAAGAGAACTCAGGCATTTTAGTTCAATCTAGAGGTGTTTGAATCCACCAAAGTTTCCCAGCACAATGGTGGCAGCATCCAGACCTACTCTCATTGTTGAATGGAATGTGTGGGCTAGGAGACTAGGGATTTGGCAATACGATAGTGGTCCAGGAGAAAAAAAGGACTGAACCAGTGGCAGCAAAGAGGTCCAGAAAGTGGATTTAGAGGACTCTGATCACCCAAATTTTATTGATCCAGATATAAATTATGAAGCGAATATCTTGGCCTCTACTCACTTTTGATATTTCAGGTGTTCAAAATCTCAGCATGAAGAGAATTTTAGAAATGACCCAGTGACTTTTTCTAGCCAAAAAGTCTCTATCTTCTAAAAATTCCATCTTTTTCTTTCAGTGCTATTTTTACTTTCCTTTCTATTTCAAGAATCTCCATTTATGTCGTTTTTTCTATTTTAAATCTTCCATTTTTATTTCTTAGTGTGCTATATATTATTCAACCAGTCTTTCTTCAGAGCACACACCGCTGCTTCCCCATTAACATTCTCTGTCAATAATTACTTCATCTGGGTGAAATCTTTGGACATAACTGATCTCATTTTATTTCTTTCCTTGCTATATATAGAGAATAACTGATAGAATAAAATAAAATTTTATACTTTACAATTCGTTCTCTAGACTAGCATCTAGAAATGAGAATCTTTTATTTTATTTTATTTTGGTTTTTGGGTCATACCCAGCAAGTTTTGTTTAACTCTTTTTCCCTGAGCATTCTTCTTATTGAGAGGGGTGGGTCATACCTGGTGATACTCAGGGGTTACTCATGGCTCTGCACTCAGAAATCGCTCCTGGCTGGCTCGGGGTACCATATGGAATGCTAGGAGTCAAACCACCATCTGTCTTGGGTTGCTGCATGCAAAGCAAATGCCCTACCACTGTGCTATCTCTCCGGCCCCTAGAAATGAGAAAAATGGCACTAGTTCTCCTTTTCCTAAGGCAGCTGGTGATATAACTTTGATCCTCAGATCTTCCAGGGGGTAATGGGAATAGTTTCTGAGAGTAGACCTCTCTCCTCGGGGAGATAATATATGAGAATTTGTTAGAGCTAGGCTTCTTTCTTTGCTTACTAGCATCCCCGGGTAATCTGCTGCTCTCTTGAGCAAGTGTGTTTATACTGAGATTCCATAGGGAGGAACTGGAAGCCTAAGACCACAAATAAATGCTCCTTATTTATCACTTGTGATTATGTTCATAAGTCATCTTAAGTATTGAATTTGGTATAGAGCATGAGACTGGAAGCCAGAGAGAAAGTACAGCAGTTAGGGTGCTTGCCTTGCTGAGCTTGGATCCCCAGCATCCCACATAACCCCCAAGCACTGCCAGGATTGATCTCTGAGCACAGAGCCAGGAGTAATCCCTGAGCATGGCCAGAGGTGACCCAAAAACTTAAAAAAAAGGTGAGTGAAGCCTATGAGTTTCTGATACAGAATCTTCAGGCTTTTCCTGGTTCTCTATAGCTTTAGATTTGTACCTCATAGTCTGTTTTCGTATTTAACATCTCTTTGGGGCACATGTTATAAGTCCCTTGATAACATAGGGCTTACTTAAATTTATGTCTCTGT
This sequence comes from Crocidura indochinensis, assembly GCA_004027635.1. Classification (NCBI taxonomy): domain Eukaryota; kingdom Metazoa; phylum Chordata; class Mammalia; order Eulipotyphla; family Soricidae; genus Crocidura; species Crocidura indochinensis. Next base: position 4,924 of record PVKC010022741.1, read on the forward strand.
AACATACTCAAGATTCATAAGGTTAATGTCTTCCACATGACTTTTTTTTTTAATTTTTTTTATTTACTTTTAGTTTTTGGGTCACACCCGGCAGTGCTCAGGGGTTACTCCTGGCTCCATGCTCAGAATTGTTCCTGGCAGGCACGGGGGAACCATATGGGGCACCGGGATTCGAACCGATGACCTTTTGCATGAAAGGCAAACGCCTTACCTCCATGCTATCTCCCGGGCCCCTCCACATGACCTTTTTAGTTTCTTAATTATATATATATTATATATATTTTATTTTGGGTCCATACCTGGTGATGCTAAGGGTTTACTCCTGGCTATACACTCAGAAATCACTCCTAGCTTGGGGAATCATATGGGACACTGGGGAATCAAATCATGGTCCATCCTGGATCAGCTGTGTGCAAGGCAAACGCCCCACTACTGCGCCATCACTCTGGCCCCTTAATTTTATATTTTAATTCAAATATATTTTGAACGAACCTCTGCTTAACTATCTTTGCTAACAATTTGATGACTTCTAATCACTAAGAATATTATGCTTTGCTTTTTTTTTTTTTTTTTTTTTTGGTTTTTGGTTTTTGGTTTTTGGGCCACACAGGGGTTACTCCTGGCTGTCTGCTCAGAAATAGCTCCTGGCAGGCACGGGGGACCATATGGGACATTGAAAATATTCTATTTCCTTCAAAAAGAAACATAGATTTATATGTAAGAAACTGCCTAGTACTGAAGTAGCCCAAAGTCATGAGAACACATTCTTTTAAGATGTAAAACCTGGGGCCCGGAGAGATATCACAGAGGCGTTTACCTTGCAAGCAGCAGATCCAGGACCAAAGGTGGTTGGTTCGAATCCCGGTGTCCTATATGGTCCCCCGTGCCTGCCCGGAGCTATTTCTGAGCAGACAGCTAGGAGCACCCTGAGCAACGCCGGGTGTGGCCCAAAAACCAAAAAAAAAGATGTAAAACCTGAGGTCTTGAGAGATGGAAAATTGAGGCACTGCTGTGAGAAGGAGGTTGGATCCTCCTCGGAGGAGACACTGTTGGAAAATCTAATGGCCCTGCTAATAATATGAGCAGACCATCTTGCTTCCTAGGCTTTCCTTTTGACAACCCTCGGGTTAACTATCATATATTTGGAATCCTCCAGGTCAAGACAACCAAGAGACCGGAGTGATAGCATGGAGGTAGGGCATTTGCCTTGCATGCAGAAGGACAGGGATCGAATCTCAGCATCCCATATGATCCCCTGAGCCTGCTGGGGGTGATTTCTGAGCATAGAGCCAGGAGTAACCCCTGAGCACTGGCGGGTGTGGCCCAAAAACCAAAAACAAACAAACAAAAAAAGACAACCAAGAGAAATTGGATATAACCTACTCCTACAACTGTCTTCTGCCTTTTCCCCTCTGGAGATGCCATGTTCTCTTCTGAACTTGTTATATGTCTCTTGTTTCTTCAACATTTCTCTAAGTAAATTTCTTTAAAAAAAACTATATAGCTTCACTAATTAAAAAAAATAAAAGGGAGCAAACAAATTTAAATGGTAAGATGCTATTTTATGTCTGTCAAGTTGTATGAGATTTTAAAGATATATACTATATAATCAAGGTTTAGAGAATAAAAAAGCTATTAAATATTTCTGATTGGCATTAAAATGATACAGTCTTTCCGGAGGAGAATTTGGTGATATGTAGCAGAAGACTTTAAATGAATTCAACTATTTCACTCCTATGAGTTCAATTATTTTAAGCAATAATAGGAGAATGTTTCAATGATGTGTATAGAAAGATGTTTATTGGCACTGTTTATAGTGCCGAGACATGAAACAGCCTGACCTAGGGTAAATAAGTGATATTTAGCATGTATAGATAGTGGATTACTGTGGAGCGATAAAAATGATATTGTACAGGGGGACTGGAGAGATAGCACAGCGGTAGGGCGTTTGCCTTGCAAGTGGTCGACCCAGGTTTGAATCTAGGTATCCCAGATGGTCCCTTGTGTCTGCCAGGAGCGATTTCTGAGCACATAGCCAGGAGTAAACCCTGTGTGTCACCGGGTGTGACCCAAAAACTCAAAAAAAATTATATTGTACAGTGGGTCCCAGGAGATAGTAGAGTGGTAGGGTGTTTGCCTTGCACACAGCCAAACCAGGATGGAAGGTGGTTTGATTCCTGGCATCCCATATGGTTCCCTGAGCTTGCAAGGGGTGATTTCTGAGCGTAGAGCCAGGAGTAACCCCTGAGCGCCAACAGGTGTGACACCCCAGAATAACCCAAAACCAACCAACCAAACAAACAAAATGATATTTTACAGGGAGCTTTAATATTATTGTTTATATTTTGATTTGTCATGAAACACTCATGTATGTAGAGTTATCCTGAATCTCACTCATCAACAATGTATCACTGAGAAATTCACAGAATAACATGCATAATTCAACTTATTATAAATATGATGTGTGCTGGTAACTGAATAGAAGGAAAAACATCTGTTAGACCATGATACAATGGGAATGTATTTTGCTTTTGATGGTAAATATATTTGTATTCTGTTACTTGTGATCATCAGGTATCATATGGTACAAATACACTAGCATGAAACAGGCATCATATGATATACACACATATACACAGTCTTTTAATTTTCTTTTGGGGCCACAGCTGTTGATGCTCAGGGGTTACTCCTTGGCTATGCGCTCCTGGCTTGGGGACCGTATGGGATGCCAGAGAATTGAACCTCGGTCTCTGTCATAGGTCAGCTGCGTGCAAGGCAAATGCCTTACTGCTGCACCATCGCTTCAGGCCTCTCCCCACATTTTTTTAAAGAAAGTTTTTTTTTGACCAGGAGTTGCAGTTTGGGTCTTTACATACAATGCTTTCTTTTTCTTTGAGAGCAATGTAGGATGAACTATTTTAGGAGAGGAAACCTATGTCTGGTTAGTTAGGTGGATATTTCTTACGTTATTTTCAAAATGTGAAATGTTATATCTTAAAAAATTACCTTCAATATTTACAATGGAGAAAGAGAAAAACACATAAAGTAATAATTAAACTATACTTTGTTTAATTATATATTATTTGGAATTTATTTGTATTTTTTCAAAAAATAGGAGACTACAGTTTTAAATATCAGAAAGTACTTAATTGTAATAAAAATGTGAGTTCTTTAGTTTATCTTCCTGTACCTCAGACATTCTTCTAAAGGGAGGCGAATTTTTTGCTTTTGTACCATATCCCATGGGTCTCAGAGTTTTTTCCTGGCTCTGTGCTCACAAATCACTCCTAGCATGCTCAGGGGACCATGTGGTAGCCAGGAATTAAACCTCAAAGCAAGCACCCAACCCACTCTAGCCTCCAGGAAGATAAATTTTAAATTACTTTAAGTAATTTTCACTGCCATTTTCTACATATTTTGCATATGCTATTTAAATTTTTCAATAATTTTAGACACTTTTCAATTACTCTATGATTATGATAAATAGAACTTATCTCTCCAATCTTGCTAACAAATAGAACTATAATCTAGTTTCTTCATATGGTTATATCATTATTATTTTTGTTTGTTTTTGGGGGGGCCACACCCGTTTGATGCTCAGGGGTTACTCCTGGCTAAGTGCTCAGAAATTGCCCCTGGCTTGGGGGGGACCATATGGGACGCCGGGGATTGAACCGAGGTCTTTCCTTGGCTAGTGCTTGCAAGGCAGACACCTCACCTCTAGTGCCACCTCACAGGCCCACATTTTTTTTTTTTTTTTTTTTTTTTTTTTTGGTTTTTGGGTCACACCCGGCAGTGCTCAGGGGTTACTCCTGGCTCCATGCTCAGGAATGCTCCTGGCAGGCACGGGGGACCATATGGGGCACCGGGATTCGAACCGATGACCTTTTGCATGAAAGGCAAATGCCTTACCTCCATGCTATCTCCCGGGCCCCAATATTTTTGGTTAACCAACAAAGTGAACATTGATCACTGTTAAACTTAGTGATCCATATGAATAGTCTCTGTAACTTTCCTAGAATTGGTTGCCATTTTTATTAGGTTATTTTAAAATTTATTATTATTTTTATTTTATTTTATTTTGGTTTGGGGCCATACCCTGTGACGCTTAGGGACTCTCCTGCTCTATGCTCAGAAATCGCCCCCGGCAGGTTGGGGGGACCATATGGGATGCCAGGATTCAAACCACCGTCCTTTTGCATGCAAGACAAATGCCCCACCTTTATGCTATCTCTCTGGCCCCTATTTTAAGATTTATTATTGGGGAGTTGTCTTGCAAGCAGTGCTCATGTGACCTATGAAAGCCACTGACAATTTTCACCCAACCAGGCCAATAGTTCAGTTAGGGATGTGTAGCTGGGTGGTTGGGGATTACTCAGGCCACCTGTCAGTGCAGGGATTGGGGTTGGAGCTCCTGGACTGTACCTGATGATGCTTGGGGTGGGGGATAATGTGATGAGAATTCAGTTGAGTGGGTACATGTCTAGCATCCTATCTGTTGTATTATCTCTTGGTCCCTATTTTTATTTGCTTAGTTTTCTATGTATTTGGAAATAGAAGAAATACTAATTCCTGCACCCCTGAAATAGTGCTTCTCAATTTTTAGTCTTTCAGAATCTCAGTACAGCAAAAAATCTCACCAGCTTTATTCTGTTCCCAATGATCCTTCTTTCCAACCTAGGTTGGGCTGTTATCCCAAATTGATAGCTCTGACCTGACACTCTCCACACTCTTTTATTAGTTCCCTAATTTTCCTGTATGTCATGTCTTCTTATTTTTTCCTGAAGTAGTTGATAATAGTTTTCTCAGAAAGACTGTATGGGTGGTAAATTTTGCTACCTTTATGCTTGGTTGACAGGCTAACTTTTGGAATTCCAGGCCAAAGATCTGACTTTACTTGGAATTTTCAAGATATTTCAGTGCTGAGTAGATGCACTGGGTTAGAAATCTAAGTACTAGGTGCTTAGAATGAAAAGGATGATTAAATGAGTTAATACAAAAGGCATGCATCACTGCCCATGTTTGCACTGGCAATTTAAGTTTAGAGAGACTGAATTACTCCCCAGTGGAAGAAAATTAGGCGTATTGGCTTCTACTAGAGTCGGCTTATACTCAAGTATATAGGTATATTGCTGGTCTGTTCTTCCATATAGAGATGAACGATTATAATTTAAACTGTTTAAGATAATCTATACTAAAAATAGTCCATCTAAGACTTATCAATATCTAATCTTAAGATCAATAAAAGGCAAGTATAATGACATATGGAAAATATTTTTATAGAATAATTTAGAAGAAGATGATGATATGGAAATGAAAAATAATATAACCCAGGGAGACAAACTACGTGCCTTAAAAAGTCAGAGACAGCCACGGTCCTCACCATCCTGTGCATTTAGGTAGGTAATTTTAAACTTTAAATTATACTGTACTGGGGCCGGGCGGTGGCACTGGAGGTAAGGTGCCTGCCTTGCCTTCGCTAACCTAGGATGGACCTCGGTTCGATCCCCCTGTTCCCCATATGGTCCCCCATGCCTGAGCGCATAGCCAGGAGTAACCCCTGAGCGTCACCGGGTTGGCCCAAAAAACAAAAAACAAACAAACAAAAATTATACTGTACTGCCATTTTGTGAACTGAAGTTAATATTTTGAATATTATTCTTTTTTAAAAAAACTTGATTGATTGATAGGTTTGAGGGCCACACCCAGTGGAGCTCAGGGGTTCCTCCTGGCTCTGCACTCAGAAATTGCCCCTGGCAGGCTGGGGGACCATATAGGATGCCGAGAATCGAACCGGATCCCTCCCAGGTTGACTTCATGCAAGGCAAATGCCCTACCACTGTGCTATCTTTCCAGCCTTTGAATGTTATTCTTCATGTATCAGGTTTATCTCTAATCTTTTTTTTTGTTTTGTTTTGTTTTTGGTTTTTGGGTCACACCCGGCAGTGCTCAGGGGTTACTCCTGGCTCCATGCTCAGAAATTGCTCCTGGCAAGCACGGGGGACCATATGGGGCACTGGGATTCGAACCGATGACCTTATGCATGAAAGGCAAACGCCTTACCTCCATGCTATCTCCCGGACCCCAACTAATCTTTCTTTAATACTATTTTACTAGCTATTTTATCACTGGGAAAGGAGAAAATTTTAGTCATTTCTTTTTAATTTATATATTTTTAATTTAGGTACTATGATTTACAAAGTTATGCATAGTTGAGTTTTGGACACACAATGTTCCAATACTTTGACCTGAGAAATGAAGGTTCATGTAGTATAAAAGTTTTGAGTTAATACTGCCCTATAGTAAGATGAGAAAATTTCATCGGAAACATTTTGTTTAGTAATAAGTTTTAATTCATTGTAGAAAATGGAGGAGAGATGTTCTATTTACTGAGTAGATGCAATGGGTTAAAAATCTAAGTACCAGGTGCTTAGAATGAAAAGAAAGATTAAATGAGTTAATACAAAAGGCATGCATTACTGCCCATGTTTGCACTGGCAATTTAAGTTTAGAGAGACTGAATTACTCCCCAGTGGAATAAATTTAGAGTGGAGAGTGGAGATTATCTTCAAATCCAGTACTTTGTTCTACTACATATACTTTCTAAGTCAGCAGATTCTTCAATCTTATTTGTCATACCAGTTTCTTTTATTCAGTTTTTTTCCCTTGAAACTTTAAGAACTTACTTTATGTTCATTAAAATCAATTTTAGTTAGATTTATACTTACTCTTTAGATTTTAGGAAGAGGAAGGGATAAGTTGGAATATAACCTTGCAAAAATATAGATAGAACAAGGAAGAGAATATTTACTACAGCATTTTTTAGAAGTCTGGTTCCTGTATGTTTTTTTAATTTTCATTTTGTCTTCTGAAATGATCTTACTGTTTTGAACTTAGTTTTATTTTTAAATAGCATCATTGGGCCATCATGAAACATTATTTTTTGAACTTAAAGTGGATGTAACGCTATCTTAGGTTCGAAAGCAATTTGCTATATTTGAAATTCAAAATTAAAGAAAGCAGCTAAACAGATTTTTTGGTACTAGTCATATCTTAATAATGTGAACTAGTGTTCATTTGTAATATTTATATATTTTAAAAATTTAATACTTTGGATAGCTCCGATCCATACAGTATAATAGGGGTAAATGTGTGAACCTAGTGATGTGTGAGTATGTCTTTGATCCCTGTAGGTTGGATGATTTGAAAGGACATCCAAGAACAGCTTCTCAGCCTTTCAGGTACTGTCAGAAAGATTGAATTTCTAGTAGCTTGTATAAGTATTTTACAAGTATAAGTACTGTAAAAGAAAAAAAAAAAGTAGCGTGCTATCTTGGATCAGTATTCCCAGTTCTTAAGCCCATTAAAACAGCATGTCATGTGTCACTTTTTCAATTCCTTCCTTTCAGTTCTGGCTTGTTACATTATGCTGTCATTGTAATGCCTACCATGAAAAGGATATTTGTTTTTCTTTGGTGTCCAGGCGACCTTGACCATGAAGTCTGTATGCTCTGTTTCCCCCAACACCACTTACTTGTGGGCTTGCTTCTCAGTCACTGCTTTTATTTATCATGGTTGTAACATTTCTACCAGAACTCTTTTGTTAGTTCCCCACCTTAATTTTTATTTTATTTTATTTTTTTAAATAATATTTTTATTTAAGCACCATGATTACAAACATGTTTGTAGTTGGGTTTCAGTCATAAAAAGAACACCCCCCTTCACCAGTGTAACATTCCCACCGCCAATGCCCCCATCTTTCTCCTCTCCCACCTTTATTTTCTAGTTTACTTTCTCTCCCTAGCTTTCTGTTTGAAAACAGAAAAAACATTAGTGCTTTTGAGGCTCCGGTGAAGACATTGTAGTAGGAAGTACTTGCTAAAAGTGGTTGAGATAAGAAGATCCACTTCTTATTTCTGGTTAGTAATTCAGCTCTGGGTCTAGATCTCTTTAGTGGGAGCAGTTTTGAGAGGCCTTGAAGCTGCTTCCTTGTACCATGTTTCTTATTTTGTTTTAGAGGCAAACAAGGTCCTTATGTTTCTATTCGGAGGAAGGATAATGAAGGAAAGACTCTACAATACAGATAAATGAGTTTTTTTTCTCTTGGTTTTGGGCCACACCAGAGGTGCTCAGGGTTTACTCCTGACTCTGCATTCAAAGATCACTTGTGGTGTGGGCTTAGGGGACCATATGGGGTTCCAGGGATCAAACCTGGTTTGGTCACATGCAAGGCAAGCTTTATTCTCATCCCAACCCCCTAAGTGAACTTTTTCTACAGCAAATAGGAATACAAGATTCTACATTAAATGATTTGTCCCAAATAAAATAGATTTGGTGTTAAAACTGTGACTGGGGTCCTGACTTTTCAGAGTTGGAACTATTTTTTCTTTTCATTCGCTCAGCAAGCATTTGTTGACTATTCTGAGCCTGACTAACCTCTGAGAATTGCAGTGAGAAGTAGTTATTTTTGCTCTTAGCAAAACTTATAGCAAAGAGAAATGAATAAGTACCAGGTGGTACAATAATGAATAAGAGCTGTGATTGACTCTGAGATATATGATTAAATAGGGTGCTTTCCTTGTTTGGGAACTCAATGAAGACTTGCTGTGCCTGAGAAATAGTGTATCTTCAAGGATCAGTGATAAGAGGAGTTCAGATGGAAGGCAGAGCAGAAAGAGGTGAAGGAAAGTAGGGGAAAACAACACTTCTCAGGTAGCAAAAGTGTCATGTGTATACTGGATGATAATGAATATAGTCTTTCTGGAGAACTCAGGGTATGGAATAATTCTGAAGTAGAAGTGCCCACTGGTGGAAGTAAGGATAGTTATTGCTGCTGAAAGAGACAAACAGCAGACATTTAGTCTTTCTTAGCACCCTTGCACCATTAAATAATCTATAAAACGGCATGATTTTTAGATATTTTAGACTTCACTGAATTTTTTCAATTTTTTAAAATTTTCTTTTATTTTTGGATCACACCCAGCAGCACTCAAGGGTTGCCCCTGGCTCTACACTCAGAAATCGCTCCTGGTAGGCTCAGGGGATTATATGGGATGCTGGGATTCGAATTGCTGTTCTTCTGCATGCAAGGCAAACACTACTCCATGCTATCTCTCCAGCCCCTGTTTCTCAGTTTTTTTGGGTTTTTTTTTTTTTTTTTTTTTGGTTTTTGGGCCACACCCAGTGACGCTCAGGTGTTACTCCTGGCTATGAGCTCAGAAGTCCCTCCTGGCTTGGGGGACCATATGGAAAACCAGGGGATTGAACCGTGGTCTATCCTAGGCTAGCGCAGGCAAGGCAGGCACCTTACCTCCAGCGCCACCACCCGGCCCCTTGTTTTTCAGTTTTAATTGGAAGAAATCTGATTAAAATAGGCTGCCGGAAATCATTTTCGCCATGTGGCAAGAAGAGATCGCAAATGTCAGAATATAGAATCTAAGACCAGATAAAGATGGCCAGGCAAGGAAGGGATGGGATTAGTGAAGGTGGGATTGTGGTTAAGAGCTGGACTTTGGATCTTGGATTTGAATCCTAGTTCTTTTGGAAAAGGAGCCAAGGGAGTTTGCAGAAGTAGTTCAGAAGCCAGTGTTGTGCCAGTGTTGACTGCTGCTGTTGTCATCATTATTAGAACCTACTCAGATCTCTTTAATGTTGATAGCTTGTCTTGCTCTGATCAATTGGGGGATGTTAAGAAAACACAGGTTCCCTGTGACACATTTTCCATTTTTCTTTTCTCCACAAAGAATGTGTTCTTCCTCACAAGGATCATCATCTACTTTGAAGACCCCCAAAATGGCTTTGTCCCCTTCAGTGACAGCCAAGAGGATAAACAGAGGCTCTTTGACCTCAGGCACCACCACTGTAAGAAGGTAAATTTGGCTCCCTCTTTGGAGGTGCTGAGGTGAGGTAGAGGAAATCTGTGGCAAAGAGCTTGGTTGGCATATTTCAGAGGTAGGGGCCAGGGAAAAGGGAAGAAAACACAAGAGGATCTCTGACTCACCATCCTGTTTTTCTCAGTGGCACATTTTGAGGATCAAGGCCATTGAAGGAAGGCCAGATAGACTCTTTTGTCGTAAATCTCAGCCAAAAAACAGGGCTACTTTTAAGACACTAATCACTTTTGGCATAGTCTTTTCTCCTCAGTTATGTATGTTCAAACTAAATTGGGTTTGGTCATGTGATTGAATGGTGTGTCAGTTGAATCTAGTACTTAAGTTATCCTAGTACTTAAGTTAACTAGTACTTAAGCTGGCCTTTCATTTTTCCCTTTTCACTTAATTCTGGTCTCAGGATAAATAGAATGATGTTTTATTTCAAGATCCTAACAAGTCTTTTTTAGTTTGGGGATCATACCTGGCAATGCTCAGGGGATCCTGTCTTCAGGAATTATTTTTGACAGGCTCAGGTGACCAGATGGGGAGTTGGAGATTGAATCTGGGTCAGCTGCATGCAAGGCAAGCACCCTACCTGATATACTATCTCTTCAGCTTCCTCTCCCTGGGTCCCAGAAAAAAATTGGCATGTATAAAGGTCAACTATTGTAATGCCACAAGTGACAAGGAGCCATTGTGTTACCATATGTATTGCTCCAGAACCAAGTCCATTTCATTCCCTTAATGTTGTTAATATGTCTTTTAGCAATGTGAACCCCATGTAAATACACTTTGTCGTCTTGTGTTTTCTTCCCTGAACCTATGTTTTCCATTCAGCTTTTCCATAAACTCCCGGCTAGCCAGTTCTCTGGGGAACTTGAATGCTGCGACCGATGATCCAGAGAACAAAAATTCCACATCTACCAAGGCGGGTCATATAGCCACTCCCTTCACCAACCTCTTGAATGGCAGCTCCCAGTTGCCTGCCAGAAATTATCCTGAGCTCAATAATAACCAGTTTTGCCGAAGCAATAGCAGCAGCGGGAGCGTCCTGAACAACCAGCTGAGCCCCCTCAATACCAAGAGAGAGGAACATAGCACCATCCTCCGACCCACCTACTCTGGCCTTTCTTCTTCTTCAGCAAGATTCCTGAGCCGTTCTATCCCCGTAAGTTCGCAGACAACACCTCATGGTCCTCAGAACCCTGAACCAAAATTTTGTGCCTTGCCTTCCCAGCCATGGGTGCCACCAAAGAAATTTAATAGCACCAAGGAAGCTTCTGAGTAATGCCTTCCCTCTCTGCTGTGACACTGTCTTGGTCCAATCTGCTGGCTCCTCTTCAAGTAAATGCCAAGTTTCAATCGTGTTGTCCTCTTTCTTTGTCCTCTCCTTTCTTCCCCCACTTTCTAAGTGAAAAGTGATTTCTTTTAGAAGGGCATTAGTTTTCCTTCCCTTTATCATGACAATCATTGACTTAAGTTAGGTTTTCAAATTACTCTAAATAACTGACATGAAGCAAGAATGGATTCATACGATAAAATTTATGTTTGCATAGGGAATTCTGACATTTTTCACATCAGATGTGAAATGAATGAAGTTGGAATCTATAAATATGGAATTGTGCCATAAATTAGGAACTTAGAACTGAGCATGAGGCACATGACAGTGTCACAATCTACAGGAATTATAGTCAGAATGGATTTAGTGCGAATATGTAGGTTGCTAGGATGTAGGAGAAGGCAGAATGTCAGGAAGATGCTTGAAATTATCCATCACTATTTTAATTTTTATTAATTTTGGGGGGCATACTTAGGCTTAATGCTCTTGAGATCACTCCTGGCTGTGCAGCAGGGGAGAAGGGTAGGGTGGGACACACACACACACACACACACACACACACACACACACACACGTGTATTAAACCCCTGAACTATCTCTCCATTCCAGGTCATTACTCTTTTTTTGTTGTTGTTGTTTTTTTAAAAAATTGGAACACTTCACGAATTTGCGTGTCATCCTTGCGCAGGGGCCATGCTAATCTTCTATGTATCGCTCCAATTTTAGTATATGTGCTGCCGAAGCGAGCACCAAGCCATTACTCTTATAAATACGATGGACTTAAACACACTTTATTCAGATTAGAATTCCCTCCCCATGTCTTTTATTTGGGCTGGGGGAGCACACCCAGCATTATTCAGGGGTTACTCCTGACTCTGCACTCTGGAGTTACTCCTTGCCATGCTTGGGAGACCATATGGAATGATGAGAATTAAACCCATGTCAGCCACATGCAAGACAAGCACCTAATCTATTGTATGATCGATCTGTACCTCAACCCTCACCTCAGTGATCAGTAATCCTCACTGGTTTGCCTTCTGTTCTGACCTTTGTCACATATCTGGATTGTCTCAAAGGGGAATGTGACTTATAAGAAAGTGAATTTTGGTTTGAGAAATACAAGGGATAATATTGGAAGGAGAAATGACCTTGCAGATCAAGGAGGTGCAGACTAAATGAAACATGTCCTGTATTTAGGGCACATTCAGCCTCCAGGTGTCCTGTGAGAACTGTGGTCTGACATCCATTAGCTTTGATTACCAGCCATTATGGGAAGAGACTGATTGCTGCAAGGAATATTGGGGTGAAAGAGATGTTCTATTTTTTTCTTTATTTAAACACCATGATTACATACATGTTTGTAGTTGGGTTTCAGTTATAAAAAGAGCACCCCTCTTC
>PVKC010022742.1:0-17568 GCA_004027635.1 Crocidura indochinensis
GTCATTCCAAGGTTAGCGCGGTAAGGCAGGCACCTCACCTCCAGCGCCACTGCCCGGCCCCAGTTGAGTATTTTTTAAAACAATAATAGTATCTTTATTTAAGCACCATGATTACAAACATGTTTGTAGTTGGATTTCTATTACAAAAAAAGAACACCCTCCCAATACCAGTGCAACATTCCTTCCACCATTGTCCTCCATCTCTCTCCTCTCCCAACCCCTCCCTATATTCGAGACAGCCATTCTACTTCTATTACTCACTGCCATTGTCATGATAGTTGTTAGTGTAGTTATTTTTCTAACTGCACTCACCACTCTTTGTAGTGAGCTTCATATTGTGGCAGGGTCTTCAGCTTTCATCTCTATTGTCTCTGCGTATTATTAAAATAATGTCTTTTTTTTTCTTAAATACCTTAGATGAGTGAGACTATTCTGTGTCTATCTCTTCCCCTCTGACATATTTCACTCAGCATAATAGTATAAATGTATAGAAAAATTTCATGACTTCTTTTTTTCCTGATGGCTGCATAGTATTCCATATGTAGATGTATCACCATTTCTTTAGCACTCATCTGTTGTTAGGCATTTGGATTGTTTCTAGATTCTGGCAATTGTAAATAGCACTGCAATGAATATAGATGTGCAGAAGGCATTTTTGTATTGTGTTTTTGTCTTCCTAGGAGTGGTATAGCTGGATCGTATGGGAACTAAATTTCCAGTTTATTGAGGAATCTCCATATAGTTTTTCATAAAGATTGGACTAGATGGCATTCCCCCCAGCAGTGAATGAGAATGCCTTTCTCTTCACATCCCCACCGGCACTGATTGTTCTTGTTTTTTTGTGATGTGTGCCAGTCTCTGTGGTGTGAAATGGTACCTTACTGTTGTTTTGATTTGCATCTCCCTGATGATTAGTGATGTGGAGCATTTTTTCATGTGTCTTTTGGCCATTTGTGTTTCTTCTTTGAGAAAGTGTCTGTTCATTTCTTTTCCCCATTTTTTAATGGGGTTAGATGCTTTTGTCTTGTTGAATTTCTGTCAGTACTTTATGTATCTTAGATATTATCCTCTTATCTGATGGATATTGGGTGAATAATTTTTTCCATTCTATGGGTGGCCTTTGTATCCTAGCCACTATTTCCTTTGAGGTGCAGAAACTTCTCAGCTTAATATAGTCTCATTTGTTTATCTCTGTTTCCACTTGCTCGGACATTGATATTTCCTGTTTCAATTTCCTTTAGTCTCAATTAGTCTCAGTGTCACTGAGTGTTTTATCTATGTGCTATTCTACATACATTATTATTTCTGGTCTGATATCTGATAATCCATTTGGATTTGACCTTTGTGCTTGGTGTTAGATGAAAGTCTGAGTAGTTTGCCTTTTTATTTTTTTTTTTGGCATGTGGCTAACCAGGTGTCCCAGCACCAATTGTTGAGACTTTCCTTGCTTCATTTTGCATTTCTTGCCCTTTATTAAAGATTAATTGATTGTAAGTCTGGGGAACATTCTCTGAATATTCCATTGATCTGAGGGTCTGTCTCTATTCCAATACCACACTATTTTAATAACTATTGCTTTGTAGTACAATTTAAGTCGGGGAAAGTGATGCCTTCTATATTCTTTTTACTAAGTGTTGGTCTAGCTATTTTTGGGTGTTTATTGTTCCAAATAAATTTCAGGAGTATTTGATCCACTTTTTTAGAATATCATGGGTATCCTTAGAGGAATTGCATTAAACCTGTACAATGCTTTGGGGGAGTATTGCCATTTTAATGATGTTAATCCTCCCAATTCATAAACAGGGCACACAAGACACCATTTTTGACTTTGAAAGATTTGCTCTTCTTTGGGGTTAAGAACAAGAAGAGATTATGTTTTATAGTCATGACTTGAAATGTATTTTCCAAGGAATAGTTGAGTGAGAGGCTTATTCCTGCTCCTTAGGAGTCCAGAGTCATACCTGTCGAGGCAAGCCCACTCAAGGTCACTACTTGTGGGCAGTACCCCAGTTTTGTTCTAACCAACAATTAGATGAGCTATCCTGGAAATCAAGAACATAACACTTTCAAAATGGTAGCAATTCAACTAAGATCAAAGACAGTATGGTTTGTCAGGAACATTCTACAGGTAGATTTCATATTTGAGAGTCAAGACACAGGCTATTATACAGACAGTTGATTCCTTTTGTTGCAACTCATGTTGTCTGGCATGTAGATGGGTGGGTAATAGCATGTTTGTTTTTTTGTTGAATCCATGTTCATATGGTTAGTTCTTATTTCTTTTTTTTTAGTTTTGGGGCCACACCTTTTGGTGCTCAGGTGTTAGTTCTGGCTCTGCACTCAGAAATCACTCCTGGCAGACTTGGGGGACCTGTTTGCAAGGCAAACACCCTACCACTGTGCTATCCTTATACCTCCTGTTTAGTTCTTCTTGACTCTCCTCTCATTCTTCCTTCACATATCTTCAATGTGTGCCTCTGTGAGAGAGTATATCCTTCATTCCCCTCTCTCTGTGTAGTTATATGTTTATTCTTTAACCTCAAAACATAGGCTATACTTTTTTTTACTATACTTTTTCACATTTTTCCCATTGCAAGTGCAAAACTGTACGACCGAGTTTTCTGGTGTAATGATCAAGTCATATACCACAAGAGTCATACTATGACATTTGATGGGTATTTTAATGATTTTCTCCCCACAGATTTTATTATTCCATTCTTACCCATTTCTCTACTCTGCATTCAGTGAAATATGAAGCAAAGACTAGCTATTATTTTTACAAAGACAGCTTTCAGGTGATTCTGAGGCACTCTTGTTAAAAAGGCACCGAGAGAGCCTGGAGCTGGGGAGGCCCAAGGTCTGGGATAGCTCAAGGGGGAAGCCGGGGGTCCAGGGATGCCCAGGGTCCCGGAGAGCTCACTGCCTTATTAGAGACCACAAACCTTCAGAGATGTAAACCAGCAACGCAGGTTTCCACAACTCTGGGATGTCACCGCAAGCCAGGAATTCGGTCTGCATTGAGACCCCAAGCATCCAAATTCACAAACATTTAAGAAAATTTATATGATAATAAGCATACAGGTCAAAGCATTTCATAGATTTATACAGTTTAAATCATCCAGTGATTTTTTTTTTACAGAAAAGGCACAATTTTCTGTCTATTTAGCCCCTTCCTTATATCATTTACCCCCAACTCCTAGACTGCTGGCATGCAGAGATACAGGTTGGACCCTTCAGATGGTCTCCTAATCTACAGGGTGGAGAACCTGTTCCTTTGACAGCGTGGTGACTGGAGCAATTAGGGGAAGGGAGCCTTGTTTATTATATCATACTTCAAGCAAGCCAGTGACAGAGGCGAGAATAGCATTAAACTAGATTTTACCCTTATTCTATACCTATTGTGCCATCTATGTGTTATTCCCTTTTTTTAGTGACTGTGTGCAATTATTCCTCCCTATTCTTCAAGGACCATCTGCCATCTGTGGGGCCAAGGTGTCTCTCTGTGTTGGAATGTAGTATGGTTAGTTTGGTTTCACCTTCCTCTCTTCCCTTCAAGGTGTCCTTATAGTTTACAGCCTGGATCTAAGAATCTCTTAAGATTAGCCCGGTTCCAGGAATCAGCTGTCTCTTCGGACCTAGTCTTACCTTGTAATTGCAGCCTGTGACTAAACTTGCAATCACACCTATTAGTAAGAAATCACTATTCCTATTAAAAACTACTTGAGAAACATTATAAACTTACTGAAGAATATACTATGTCAAAAATATTCCTTCCAACATTGTCATCTGCAAATATTAATTTCTCAATTGTTACAATCTTTATATTTGTTTTCACTTCTCTTTTTTAAATTTCATTTTGGCATTTAAATTTGATTCTAGAATATATTTATTGCTTTTGCTCACTTCAAGCTAAAGAATAAGTCTCAGTCTCTTGAGCTGGAGTTCTTGATAACATGGATTAGTTAATAAGATCACTTTGACTATGATCATAAGGCCAATGCCATCACCTTATACACTGATTTGTTTTTATTTGTCTATGTTACATTTTTGTAGCCTGTAGCAAAAAGATGTTCAGCAGTTACTTCTTGAGGAACTACTAGAAGAAAGAAAGGGTCTTTGTGGAGCTAAGGGAAAGTAGAAATTAGAGACACATAATGGTTTGCTTTATAGCTTGTAGATTAAAAATATAAAATACAAAGGTCCACGAGTTGGGTGAGAACTCCCTCGGCACCTTGTTCCTAACCCCTCTGGCTAGCAGGTCTGAAGATGCAGGGTAACAACAGAGAAATAATTCACAATAGTCAGATAAGATATTCATTGAATTCAGCTCACTTTATTTCTCAGGCTTTTTCCAGTCATGAGTCTCTCTGCCACGTGCTCATTTTTTGTCAGCTCTCCCTTTGCTGTCTTTCTCATTTCTCTCCTTGAGCTTGGTCTGCCTCCAAAGGCAGCACTTTTTCTTTATTACTTAAAACAACCTGCCCCATCCTAGGTGTGAGTGGGTTTGATATTGAGGTGGGATTAACATCTCAAAAGAAAGTATAGGTAAAAGGGTTTAGGTAAAAGGGAGAAAGATTTACAATAACAGGTATTAAAAAGACAATGAGAAACATTTCCACTTCCCATTTCCAACACTTGTCCCAATATTTAGAAAGGGATAAACCAATACCCTTCAAATTCCAAAGGAAGAATTTTTGTAACCTTGACACAAAGTAACCTAAATTATGTTAGATTAGTAATTTGTATGTTTTCTTGGGGGGGGGGGTCACACCTGGCAGCGCTCAGGGGTTACTCCTGGCTCTAAGCTTAGGAAATCGCTCCTGGCAGACTCAGGGGACTATATGGGACACCAGGATTCTAACCACCGACTTTCTGCATGCAAGGCAAACACCTTACCTCCATGCTATCTCTCTGGCCCGAGTAATTTGTATGTTTATTTGAGTTGAAAATTTAGTTTCATATTTGACTTTTCTTTCTTTTAGAAGTGGAACGAAGAGTGAAGGCCAATGATCGTGAATATAATGAAAAGTTCCACTATGCAGTAAGTAATATATAAAACACACATGTTAGGCAGATCTTACCTTAACTATGGTGGAATTTATGTCTTCTAGGACTTTGAGTTCACCAGAAAGTTTCTTCATTTGCTCATTTTAATAGCAAGATGTTAAATGCTTCTATAGTATTTTAGTAATGTTTACATTCTTATTTCTTTCCTGAACTAAAAGTGGCTGGTATTTTAAATGATAATGGAAGAAAAAGACATATTCTTTCTCAATAAATTTATAATAATTATATGAAGTACATTATGTTATCATGCTTATACACAAAGGCACAGAGATCTTATTGAAGCGGCTTGTTTCTGAAGCTTTTTGAGTTCACCAGAAAATTTCTTCATTTGTTCAAGGTCACTGGTGAGTATTAAATAGGTCCCATACTTACAGATCTGAGTTCAACTACATGTCAGCTATTGCCTTGGACATATTGCTATTACTTCAGAAAACCCAGATATATAAAGTGGAGTTCATTTTAGTCACTTGTCTAAGGTTATACAGTTAAGATATATAAATACTGAAATTCTAATTCAGATTAGCCAAATTCTAAATTCATTTTTCCCCCTATGTTGTTCTTTGACCACTCATGGGAAAAAATCCAAACACCCAATAAAGAAGCAACCATTTAAATTGTCTATTCTTTTTACCTACTAACTGATAAAATTTTATATTTCGGAGACAAAAATAGAAAAGGTGATATGAAATTCTATAAATTTGATTTTTTTTTGGGACACACCTGTCAGTGCATAGGGCCTTACTCCTGAACAGTGCATAAGGGCTCTGAATTCAGGGCTTAGGAGAACCATCAAACCCCAGTGGATAATGTGCAAGGCAAGTGCCATATCTACTGTATTATTTTTATAGCCCAGAATTTTACAAATTTGAAGATTAACAATTGACCTTAAACCTATTCCTTAGCATATATAGATGAGAATTTGGGAGAAAACTTTATACCAGTTAATTGTACAATTTCCCTAAGCACTCAACCTAGTCAAACTAGATTGAAGGACGATATTTCAGTTCTTAGACAATGTTAATTAACCCACACCCCCAAAAGTTCAAAGCACACTATAAGATATAGCATAGGTTTAGGAAACAATCAAAAATGCTTTTAGGAGGGAAAGGGTTTAAACATATACAAGACAAAGATTATGATTATAAATGAAATTAATTTGTAACCCCAAATCCATGATACTGTGAAAATTAGAAGGTGAAAAAGAAAATCTCAAATTGAATTTTATATTTCTAAAATTTATAAAACAAAGTAAAGATTAGATAGAGGAGGAAGAACAAGTTAACATTTCTCTGATTAGAAAGTTCAGAGTTTTTCTTGGTAATTATTAAGAGTAAATAATACAAGTGATGAGAATATATGTACTAAAATGTTTATGGTAAAAACTGTAGAAATATTCTGAGCTCAAGCCAAATAGCCAGAGTTATTAAGAGGAATTAACCCAAATGAAAGAAATAGTGAACAGTTATAGTTGTATTAAGATGTGTTGAAGTCAAAGATGCCAGAAAAAGTGTTAGACTGATTATAGCTATTTTTGACTGTTTAAAAATAAATTATTTTGGAAAAACATGGTTCTTTTTTTGGCTCTTTTCTCTTTCCATTTAGGTACAGGCATACTCTATCCTTATTATATTCTATATTCTATATAATATATAATATATATTATATAATATATTATGTATATTATTATATATAATATATAATATAGTATACATTATATATTATACTCTATTCAATTCTGTTGAACTTTAACAGAATTTAGGAAGAGAGATAAACTCATTGAGTATTGACTGAAACAGACTTTAGTAGAACTGGTCAAGCAACTATTTTGTGTTTTATGCTGCTGGAGATGGAACCTGTGGCTTCAGAAACATGTGGCAAGTGCTCTGTCTCTGAGTCACATCCCAGCTCTTAATAACTTTTATCTGTGTGTGTTTTATGCTACAAGGGTCAATGGGAATTTTCCAAGGGACTTTTGACCTGAGTTGAATTCTTGATCCTATTAAGGCTATGTAAAGGGTTATTTAAATTGGTAAAAAAAATTTAGCCATAATTTTGCATGCTTATATATAATAAACATATATAATATATAAAATATATGATCTATATCATGATATTATAATATATATTATATTATGATCTAACATTTTAATTATTCCTAAGATTGTAAAATGCCTTGTTGATATCTTAGATATTGAATGAAATAAGTTACTGCTCTCATGATTTTTGTGTTAGAATAATCATCATTTGGTTTTTCAAAGAGGATCATTCCAGCCAACAATATAGCTGACCCTCAGCAGTCATTGCTACTGTATCACTACCAAGTCTTCCTTCAACACAACCTTTTCTATGCAACTCACTTAAAATGGAGCTTTGTACATTGCCACAACCACTTCTCTTTTTTCTTAGTGCACAATAAGCAATTAGGAGTCAAATAGAAAAATATGGTCCTTCATCATTCTGGGTGTGTGAGCTTGGACGTTTATCAAATTCATTAAGGCTCACATTATAATGATGTGTTTGTATTTCTTTGAGACCAAACTGGATAATGGTAAAACTTCATGTTCTGGAGTATTAGTGTGTGATTGGATGATTCACTATTTCCTTTTTAATAGAAATAAAAATGATTTTCAAAATTCAACATATTTCCAACGTGCCTAGCAACATCTGTTTGTTGACTTAGTTTCTTTTCAAAGAGCCCCTGAGGCAATGTACGAAAAGGAACATAAAGCATAAATGAATAAAATACAGGAGAAAACAAGGAGACCTGGAGTTTGTTATTTTTATTTTTTTTTAGAACGTAGAAAAGTTTATTGAAACGTAGAGGAGAAAGGAGAAGAAACTATGTGGGGAGGAGCTTAACATAGGACTAAGTAGTGACAGGGTATTTGTTTTTGTGGGGGGGGGGCACACCAGCTGATGCTCCTGGCTATATGCTCAGAAATTACTCCTGGGTTGGGGGACTATATGGGATACCAGGGGATCGAACCTAGACCCGTCCTGGGTCAGCTGCATGCAAGAAAAATGCCCTATTGCTGTGCTATTGCTCTGGCCCATGACAGGGTATTCTTAAGTGGACCCCAAACTGCATGCTATACGGAGCTGTCTACTTTAAGTAGCAATGTATTGAGTACTTCTAGGGTTTTTAAAGAAAGAGCATGTGAAAAGAGCATGTATAATGTACTCAGGAAGATCAGGAAAGCACCCCAGGGTAAATCTGATTGTAGGCATCAATGCTAAACCAAACTTTGACATGTGATCTATGTCAGGAAAAAGTTCAAAGTGAGTGAAAGTGTTTTAGGGAACTTTGCCAGAGAAATGGAAAATGATTCAAAGCTCACATGTTTAACTGCAGGGCCAGTATTAGGAAGAGACACACAGGTGAGATCACCATCCTCTGATCAGATCTAATGGATATGTAGAAATGGGTGTGTATGCAAAGTTATGGTTCAGGTATATGAGACCGAACTATTTTAATGATTTATTAGTTGTTGATTGGTTTTGGGGTCATAAGACTATTCAGGGGTTATTGCTGACTGTCAAAAATCACTTTTTGGCAATTCTTGGGACCTCTATGCAGTGCCAGGAATTGCAGGGTGGATCACATGCAAAGCCAACCTCTTTATTCCCTGTATTATCTTTTTGTCCCTGTACTTTTTCTTTTTGTTTGTTTTTCCTAGATTATTTTTAAAAGAAAAAAATTAACCTCTTAAGAATCTTGGTATCTGGGGTCCGGGAGATAGCATGGAGGTAAGGCGTTTGCCTTTCATGCAAAAGGTCATCGGTTCGAATCCCGGTGCCCCATATGGTCCCCCGTGCCTGCCAGGAGCAATTTCTGAGCATAAAGCCAGGAGTAACCCCTGAGAACTGCCGGGTGTGACCCCCCCAAAAAAAAAGAATCTTGGTATCTAAGAAGTCACAAAGTAGAAAGGCTCTTATTGAGGCTGGAGAGATAGCATGGAGGTAAGGCTCTTGCCTTTCATGCAGAAGGACAGTGGTTCAAATCCCAGCATCCCATATGGTCCCCCGTGCCTGCCAGGAGTGACCCCTGAGTGCTGCCAGGTGTGATCTGAAAACCAAAAAAAAAAAAAAAAAGTCTCTTATTTACTTTTCAAATCAATCCAATGGAAATATTCAGGTGAATTAGGTATGGAGAGAAATAATTATTAGGAATATAAATTAAAATATAAAGGAGATACTTGGAGAGCACCTCAGTTAGAAAAATGTAAAAGTACCACAGCTAGAAAAAGAATAGAAAATAAAAATTAAAAAAAAGAAAGAGAAGAAAGAAAATTAATAAAAAAAAAAGAACAATTACAGGCAAATTTGTGAAAATTATTGTGTTTCCAATGAAGTCATTAAGGCATCAGCAGAAGCTTTAGTAAGCTATTATTGCTAACTTGATCATTCTATTCTTTCATTTATTTTCAAACATTAAGTGACCTTAGTTAGCATCTAAATGACATTGGCATCTAAATGACCTTAGCATCTAAATGACATTGGCATCTAAATTGGTGTGTTCCTATTGGGTTGACAGTAACAACAATTGAAGTTGTCCAGGAATTTGGAGTACTATTATGAATACTGTGGCTTTTGTGAGGCATATTTTCAGATGCCAGGTATCCTGGAAGTAGTAGGATGTGGGGTAGGGTGGGGGTTAAGAGTGTGTCCTTTTTCATTTCATAAAAGCACATGTGTGAGCACTGCATGATCCCTGGTGAGTAAATATACTATAGCCTATGACCCTCAACTGAATGCAGACTCAACAAGTACAAATCTTAGGGGGAACTATGACCAGCTGAGACCCTCAGTAATCATGGCAGCTAAAACTGTGCAGGTTCCACCACCAGGCATGTGTATGACCCCAGTCATTGCAACCATATAACAGTGAAGTATGAAGGAGGAAAAATAGAAGGGAAAAGAAACCGACAAATTATTTTAAGAAAGTAAAAAGCAAGCAGTCAGAAAATTAAAAAAAATTTATTGTACTAAAATTTTTTTCTTTGGTTCAAAAGATTAACAGACCCCACTTAGTGATTTGTAGCCAATCTGGCTGGTAGTTCAATGGAAGGACCTAAGGATGTGGAGGCTCTTGAGCCTCCGATTTGTACTTGGAGTCCTCAAGGGTTGTGCTAGATGTGGTGTGATACTCTGGGGACCAGGCAGAATGGTGAGGATGAACCTGGTTTGGCAGCAAGCAAGACATGTGCCTTAACTTCAGCATATACATTCTCTCTGTCTCTTCTCTTTTCCACACCAGGCTATGGTCAGGGCTACTGATGATTGTCACCATTCCTCCTGATGATACTCAGAGAATATACAAGTGCCGGGGATCGAACTTGTGTAGTTCATGTACAAAGCAATATTATAAACCCCTCTACTATATCTATGGCTTCCCTCTCTTTTTTTTTTTAAGTTGAAGTTTGGAAGTTAGAGGATAGGAAGAAGAAAACAAGCAAAACAGGAGAGTGAGATATTTAGTCTATTCAAACAAGTTGTAATAAAAAAAAGCAGAGAAAGTGAAAATTTCAGACTTACTCAATTTAATTAAATGCTTTGAGTCAATCTTTTACAATTTTTTTAATTTTCAAAAATAATAAAATCCTTGAAAAGGTAAAACTCTAAATATTTCCTTTAGAATCTTTGGGATGGCAACATGTTGGGTCATGGTGCAGTCCTGATTTAATACCCAGCTTGATGGAAAATTTGGGCTTCCTTCTCTTTTCTCCACAAACAGCTTTTGTTGCACCGTGGGCATGCAGGGGCTGATTATCCGTGTAATTTCTGACCTATCTAAAGTGTATGGATGATGACAAACTGTTGGACAAGTTTGAATTAGTTGGGAAAGTTCCAGTAACTTGCATTTGTTCTGGGTTTCTAGTTGTTATCTTTTTGTGTTGAGGCATTACTATAGCAATGGTGACTTTTAAGCAAGCATTCTTTTTGGTGTACTATTAATGTCTGTGTATATTATTCTATGTACTATAAAAATTGTATTTTTCCTTGATAATTAATTTATTTGTAGAAAAAATGTAATATTTGAACATTTCTCAAATGAACTTTCTGGACTCGGGTTTAAAAGAGTAATTACTTTATCCTTTCGACATCTAATTTATTTAGATGGCTTATGCTTTGATTCTGCATTTGTCCCATGCTTTGTTTATTTCATTTTGCTGGTCTGCTTTAATATTATGTTTTAGATTGTATTCTTCTTCTTAAATGGTTTTAAATGGCACATTAATATCATTAAGAATCCAGTTAAACTCTAAAATTTAAATGTTTTTTATTTACTTGATCTAGGCTTGACATAATGTCAACATCTGAATAAACTAGTTCCATTCCATCTACTTTTCAAAGTAATTTCAAGCAAAGGCACATGTTTTGGATTGATTTTATTTTACTCTTTAGTCAATGATATGAAATTTAAATTTTTCTAGAAATATGAATTGAAATGAGAGAGTTAAACAAATTTTGAAGCTTTATTTTCAGTAGCCTCTATGCCTGACTATAGTGAAATAAATTGCTTTAAAAAAGATTGAAAAGTGAAAGATGGATCTGGATTAAAAAGGGACTTCCCGTGTAGAGAAAACCATAATGCAGTTTTCTTTGTTGGCAAATAACTTATGAAAGCAATTTATAAATCAACCATGCAGATTAAATTGGGCAAGATCAGTAATAGTTGAGAAGTTAACGGGAAAACCACCAACCCTAACGATCTCAAAGTGGTTTTTAATCTTGTTTTGTAATTTTCTTTGCAGAACTCAATAGCTTGGTTCTGTGAATTATATTAAAAGATAATAACTATCACATTTTACATTTTGTAGAGAAATTAGTCAAATAGTTCATATTAAAATTCAGTCTCAAATTCAAGTCCACTATTATGAAATAAGTAGTTAGATTGATGTCACATTTGATATCTGACTTTTAATTCAGTCCCTTAAAAATACAAAGCTATTT
Organism: Crocidura indochinensis; assembly: GCA_004027635.1. Lineage (NCBI taxonomy): Eukaryota > Metazoa > Chordata > Mammalia > Eulipotyphla > Soricidae > Crocidura > Crocidura indochinensis. The sequence continues at coordinate 12,022 of PVKC010022742.1, forward strand.
AGGCACTCAAGTCAAATTTGAAGATGCTTTAAAAAGTAAGAGTTTTGGGTATAGTTTGTCAGAATATGTGTGCATCTTTTTAAAAGTGTTTTGGCTGGACTAATGAGAGACTTTTCTTCAAGGAACTTTTAGAGTATAGTACTCAGTTCCAGACCTGGACAGGTAATCTCAATCTTTCATTGATGATTTCATTGTCTTGAATGCTCTAATTCTTCAGTTTCAATTGCTCGTTGATAAGCTTAATTCCAGCTGTGGTTGTACAGTGACTTCTAGATATGTTGCAGGTGGTGATATCTTTTTATACAAATAACCCAGTGTATGGAAGTATATGGAAAAAGATTTATTTTATACCAATAGAACCCTCTGCCTGGTATTGGTTTCTCCAGTGCTGTAAAGGAAGTTAACTAAGTCTATTCCTGAATCTTAGAGCAAGATGTTCTAAAATTTCCCATATGATTCCCACTCTAGAGTAACTAATGACATAGTCAGTCTGTGTTTATATTTCAAATGAGGGTAACTCACCACCTCCCCAAATGGTCTTTTCCATTTTGGATAGTTTTAATCATTAGTCTTCCCATCAATTTCGTTAAGTTGATTTCTCTTACTTTATTATCCACTTGTTTTGAGGCTAAAGTAGAGCAAATGTATCTCTTGTTTCACACAACAATGCTTCTGAAATTGTATTTAAAATATCAAACTGGAGGCTGGAGTGGTGGTGCAAGCTGTAAGGCATCTGACTTGCCCGTGCTAGCCTAGGACGGACCGAAATTCGATCCCTCAGTGTTCCATATGGTCCTCCAGGCCAGGAGCGATTTCTGAGCACATAGCCTGGAGTAACTCCTGAGTGTCACCAGTGTGGCCCAAAACAAACAAACAAACAAACAAACAAACAAACTATCAAACTGGGTTCATTTCATAGACTAATGAAGGACAAACACCCAAATTTTCTTTTTCTCAGCACTTCTCCTTTTATGTAACTTCTTAAAGTTATTTGCTTTAAAGTCAAACACAAAATTCCATCAGTTGTCTGAACAGTTTTAAATAGTCAAAAACTTATGACTGCAGCTTAAGATTGCGTTCAATTTTAGGTGATTGTAAACTTCTGTAAATCTCTTTTATCATTAATGACAAGAACATCATCACATTTATCTGGAATCTTACTTGTTGGCACCTTACTTGGCATAGAGCCTGGCATTAACTGTCAAATTCTTTCATTATTGGGTCAGATACCAACTTACTGAGATTGCCTGCATTTTAGTTGGTATCTAACTCAATGGATCAATAAATCAGAAGCTCTGGGGAGGAGTAGAGTTCAGGTATTGATATAATTCTTAAACTTCCTAATGAGATGATTCTAATGAGCAATCAGGATAAAGTTTATAAAACTTTCTAGTTAAAATATAGGATATTTTATAGTTTATAAAATAAACTATCAACTATAATGTAGTTGAAAAAAAGAGTAATTGTTTTATTACTACTTCCTACAGAAAGCCATTAGGGTCATTATTCATTATGTTTTATTGATTTAACTATTTCCAGTTTTTTTTTCTGTTCTGATTCCCAACTAACTTTTGTTCAATTATGTAATAGAACTTTATATATATATAATTTTTTATTTTGTGCAGGCATATTTTTACTTTATTTAAAGAACATGCAATACAGTAAGACATAACTGACCACAATACATTTATTTCCAGATAAGTGAGAGAAAAGTTATTTAGAAAAAGAATAGAAATAAAAATTGAAAAAAGAAATAGAAGAAAGAAAATTAATAAAAAAAATGAACAGTTACAGGCAAATTTGTGAAAATTATTGTGTCTCCAATGAAGTCACTAAGGCATCAGCAGAAGCTTTAGTAAACTCTTGTTGCTAACTGATCATTCTATTCTTTCGTTTATTTTCAAACATTAAGTAACCTTAGTTACACATTGGCATCTAAATTGGTGTGTTCCTATTGGGTTGACAGCACCAACAATTGAAGTTGCCCAGGAATTTGGAGTACTATTACAAATACTGTGGCTTTTGTGAGGCATATTTTCAGCTGCCAGGTATCCTGGAAGTAGTAGGATGTGTGGTAGGGTGGAGGTTAAGAGTGTGTCCTCTTTCACTTCATAAAAGCCCTGGTGATATATTAAGCCAAATTCCTGGCATACCTGGAGTTTGGTCAGATTGGTGTCTTTGCAGAGAATTACAGAGTGGTGAAGCAGGGCCATAGGCAAAGTTGTGATTACAGCTGATAGATGTAGCAAGTGTGGCTTGGCCAGGACAGGGGCCTGACGCTCTTTCTCCTCCCAAAATTGCAAGCCTTCAGTTTCGTGGCCAGTGTTCCTCTGAGTTTTCATGACTTGGTGTACATCTCCTTCGAGAAAAGAATGAGCGTATGGAGCTGGCCTAGTGCGAACATTGACACTTGATCTTAAGAAAAAAGGCCTTAAAAAATCTACTGGCCTGGAGAGATGCTCAATATGCTGAGTGCATGCATTATACAGGAAGTTCTGGGCTAAACCCTTGGCACCTTATGTTACTCTAATCACTGACAGGAGTGACTTCCAAACACAGAGCCAGGAGTAGCACCCAAGATTTGAACTTTGAACTAAATAATTGAACTTTGAAGATTACTTTCCAGATCATGTTTCTATGATTTTTGCAAGCCACTTAGCCCCATGTTGCGCTATTTTAAATGTTCTTGTAGACCAAATGCCACAAAAACTCAATTGTTCTAAGCAAGACATTCTTGAGGTTAGAGGCACAAATGGGTTGAACTTCTTTGTAAGTTTTTTTTTTTTCCCCAGAGAAAACATTATGCAGACTTTTCTTGGTGAGAAAAGAAGCTTAAAGGAATTTTCTATTTTCTTCTCTTACCTTATCCTTTGTTATGGAAAAGTTAAACTCCCTGAAGATGTAGTGAAAAATGGGCTAAAAGGCTGCTTGGGCGACTATATGTTGTGCCAGGAATCAAACCAGGGTTGGATATTTCAGCTACATATAAGGCAAATGCCTTATATCTGGTGCTATGTCCTACTGTGTAGTGTTATTGTTAATGAAGATGTTGTAGTGTAACTATGAAAACGAGTGATAATAATAATGACTACTTCTATATTTAGGGGAGGAAGAAAATTTTCTAAGAGTTGAAATCTCAAATTGGTTAATATTGGTGATCAACATCTGTATAGCACTTAGTAATGTATATGTATAACATGAGTTGTGTTTCTTTTTAAATATGTATGTACATTTTTATTGAAGCAGTATTGCATTAAAACATGATACAAGTTTCAGATGTACTTCATTAAAGATCAGCACTATTTTTTAGGCAAAGTACACTACTAATTGTCCAATTCTGTTTTTCATCATACAATTTTTCCCTTCTAACCTATCTTAAAGCTGTTTATATTACTAATAAATCTCTTAAAAATGAAAGTGAAAAATTGGAAGAGTATAAGCTATTGCATTTATATAGTGTGAAATATTCTGACTTGATCTGGAAACTTACCATACTTCAGTATACATTGAATCTTTTTTTGAATTTGGGGAGCCATTCAGCTACTTAATAGGTCAAGTGCCAGTTCCCTCTCAACTCATTTAGACCAAAATTAACTAAAGAAAAGAGGAGCTTATTCCAAAGCACTACTAAAATATATTAGAACCAAACACTTTGAAGATAAAATGCAATTCATATGTAGGGTAGGAGGTGTTAATTCAAAGGTGAATTATAAATATAGCTAGTAAAAGATGCATACTTAAAATGTTTTGATACAGGGGCCCGGGAGATAGCATGGAGGTAAGGCGTTTGCCTTTCATGCAAAAGGTCATCAGTTCGAATCCCGGTGCCCCATATGGTCCCCCGTGCCTGCCAGGAGAATTTCTGAGCATGGAGCCAGGAGTAACCCCTGAGCGCTGCCGGGTGTGACCCAAAAACCACAAAAAAAATGTTTTGATACTAGGAATAAGTATGAAGTCTTTACCTTCATCTTACTCATGCTTTCTTTCCTCCCATATACCTATGGATTTTCTTCATGGCCTTTATGGATTTTTTTGTTTGTTTTGCTAGGTGTCCTTTCAAACAGAGCTCTGGGGATCCAGGACGTCCTCTCAGAAATGTTTGTCTACCTGGGATCTGGGAAATACAATACTTCTGGGGCCCCGTGGTGTTGGGAGTTAGTGGCGCACCCAATAATGCCTTGCCACTATATTCCAGACCCTTCCATGACACCATATATTTTTTTAATATTCCAAGTAAATGTTTTATCAAATTATATATGGATTTGAATATACATTGTTGCCAGAGCTTAAATTGGAAATAGGCAAAAAGCCCTAATTTTCCAATGATTTTTCTTCTTAGTCATTGTATTTTTCTGAACGGACTGAAGGACAGACAGTCTGGAAGGACTATGTTTAGCTGAGTGAAAGAAAAGAAACTTTGTTTTTCAGAACAAGTCTGGTAGAAGGAATTTCAGGTTTTACCTGTGTAAAATTATTCTCTTGCAGTATATCCACCCACAGGCCTGGGCTCTGAGACATTAGGCCTGTAACCCTGATCATAGCATTATGGTGGAATGGCTTCATGTTCCACAGCACTATTTTGGATGATCCCTAGAAAAAGAGGAGGAAAAGAAATATTTCATTATGAGGCACAATGATAGTGCTTTGCGTGTATTTTCTCATTTCATCTATTGTATAGATCAAAAGAGAAATGTATTATAGAATTATATTCTGCATGGTAGATATTATTAGTCACATTATACAGATGGACAAACAGAATTAGCAAGTCTAAAAGACACTTTTTCAAATTTTCCTATTTGCTTAAATGTGGTGTCTCTTTTCAGATTGACTCTTTATTTTTCCAATACTCTGATCTGGGAGAATCAATATTTACCTTAGTGATTATATACTTGTTTTGTGCTACTTTTTTTGAAAATATCTTAGAGATTTTTGGAAAAATGTCTTGAAACTGCCAAGAGCTTCTTGAAGATTTCCTGAAAATAAGTTGTGTGGATGGTCATGCATCTTAGTTATACATATTAAGTTTGAGGTTTTAGATTTGTCCTTTGATATATGTAACCCTTCATCCTTCTTTTCATCCCTCCCTCCTTCCTTCCTTCCCTCCTTCCTTCCCTCTTTCCTTCCTTCCCTTCCTTCCTTCTTTCCTTCCTTTCCACCCTCCCCCTCCTTTCTTTCCTTCTTCCTTCCTTCCTCCCTTCCCTTCATTCTTTCCCTCCCTCCCTCTTTCCCGTCCTCCTTCCCTCCCTCTTTCCTTCTGTCCCTCTTTCCTTTCTTCCTTCCTTACCTTTTTCTTCTTTCCCTCCCTCCTTCCTTCCCTCCTTCTTTCTTTCCCTCCCTCCATCCTTCCTTCTTTCCATCCCTCTCTCTATCCTTCCTTCCCCCTCCATCCTTCCTTCCTTCCCTCTTTCCTTCCTTCCTTCTTTCCATCCCTCCCTCCATCCTTCCCTTTTTTCCTTCTTCCTTCCTTCCCTCCCCCCTCCTTTCTTTCCTTCCTTCCTCCCTTCCCTTCTTCATTCTTTCCCTCCCTCCCTCCTTCCTTCCCTCTTT
>PVKC010022743.1:0-17559 GCA_004027635.1 Crocidura indochinensis
ATGCTTGGTGCTAGGAGACCCCCCTCCAAATGTTCTGTCAATATTCCCTCCCACATCCCTGAACTTTAGAATAAAAGGGGACAGGGAGGACACATGGGGTTGAGGTATGAATGGGGGGTGGGTTTGTCCCTGAGAGGGTGACTGCGGTGGTGAGTGAATCTTTGTGAGGGGGCAACTATGAGGGTGTGTGGATATCTCTGTGAAGAGGTGACAGTCTGATGGGGTGTGGGTGTCTGTGAGGGGTGACTCAGGGAGTGTGAGTGCCTAACGAGGAGTGGGTGTCTTTTTGAGGGGATGCAGGTATCTCTGTAAAATGTGAGGGGTGGGGGAGCATTAGGTGTCTGTGAGGGGGTATTGGAGGATATGGAAGTGTTTCTACGACGTGTGGGTGTCTCTGAGGAGGTGAGAATGTTTCTATGAGGTAATGGCATCTGTATGACCACAGTGTCTCTGTGAGGGGGAGACTAAATAAATGGGGTGTCTGTGAGGGATGAGAGTGTTTAGGGTTCTGAGACATCCACCGCTCTGCTGTGTTTGCTGTAGACAGAGGTAAAACAGGGTTCTCTGCTCTGTGTAGTTTGTGTAGGGGTGAAGCAAGTTCTACCTCAGCCGAACCTTGAGGCTGGTGTTCTTCCCTCCAAGTTGGGTTGTGTCAAGGGATCCTGAAGAGACCCGCCTCACTCATTAGGGGTCCCGCCCTCCTATTGTATCCTCATGTGACTTTGCTTTCCACATGCTGTGGACACACTTCTGTCCATTGAGGCCTGTGTGGACACAGCTCGAGAGGTGGATTGTTATTTTCCCCCCAACATCCTTTTGCCCAAGTTTTCTTTGGAGATGTTGATTGATCCCACCTGGATGATCAGACCCAACCGCACCTGGCACGGCACAGACTGTTTTAGTTTTAGGGTTCTGTTTTTGGTTTTTTACTTTCATTGTTTTTTGGGTCACACCCAGCGCAGCTCAGGGGTTACTCCTGGCTCTGCGCTCAGAAATTGCTCCTGGCAGGCACGGGGGACTATATGGGATGCCGGGATTCAAACCACCATCTGTCCTGGATTGGCTGCCTGCAAGGCAAACACTTTACCACTGTGCTATCACTCCGCCCCATGGTGTGGACTGTTTTTAAATAAAGAACAAAAAAGCTAGCTTTGTGGGGAGACAGAGCTCATGAGGAGAGAGATGGGATAAGCAGCACAGGGAGAGCTCGGCAAAAGAGAAGCACATGACAGGGACTGATGGCAGAGAAAAGCCTGAGAAATAAAGCAAGCTGACTCTGATGGAACTTTAACTGTGTGTGAATTATTTCTCCTCAGTTACCATGCATTATCAGATCTGTCCAACTGAGGAGTAAGAAACACGGTGCCTGGGGTGGCCGCACCCAACACGGGCACTTTGTATTTTATATATATATTTTTTTTGTTTGTTTGTTTGTTTGTTTTTGGGTCACACCCGGCAGTGCTCAGGGGTTACTCCTGACTCCATGCCCAGAAATTGCTCCTGGCAGGCACGGGGGACCATATGGGGTACCGGGATTCGAACCGATGACCTTTTACATGAAAGGCAAACGCCTTACCTCCATGCTATCTCCCGGGCTCCTGTATTTTATATTTTTAATCTACAACAGAGTATCTGTGTGCTGGCTCAGGCTGCAGCAGGTACATGAACAGACAGAGGCATAGACACACAGAGACACAGACACACATTGATTCACGCAGTCACAGAGACCCTCAGACACACTCACACATCCCGTTTCTCTCAGTCAGACCCCTCAGGAGTCCCATCGTGTCCACAGCCTGTCTGAGCACCTGGGTATATGCGCACAGGTGGTGGACAGCTGGGCCTGCACACACATGTCCACATGCCCTCTCAGCCAGGTAGACACCCTCACACTTACCTCACCCCACGACACACGGCGCACTCGCTCCGTGGTGTCACGTGTGTTCGTGCCATGCAGATGTGCGCACACGGCCACACTTGCTCACAGCACACGGCACCTGCAACCACAGAAACACGAGCTCGCCCGCTCTGCCATGCGTGTCTCCGGCAGTCACCCTCACACACAGCCACAGCACACATGTGTGGCACACACACACATGCGCAGAAGCAGGAGCACGTCTGCCTGGCAATGGGGTGGCGAGAGGGGTTGTTCCTGAATCCTGTTCATGCGCTCCACCGGGATGGAGTGGGACTCCCCCTCAGTCCTCTCCTCCTGTGCCCCCAACATCGCTTGTTCTCACGGCACAGCCTGGGTAGGGGCACGTCCCTTCGCTCTTGGGGCCTTCACAGGGTCACCTCATTCCACTTTTCTCAGCTTTGCTCAGTTCTGGTAACTCAGGACTCCTGAGGCAGGTCCTGGGGATTAGACATTGCTTTCTGAGCTGATGCTAGGCCTTAATCTAGGTGTGAAGTGGGGTGTTCTGTGGAGGTGAGGTGCAGGAGGGTATACTCTACTGCCATGTGAGAAAGGGGAGTGGGCAGGAGGAAACTGTGCCTAGCAGAATGGGTGCTGCACCGAGCAGGGCGCACGGGGCTGGTTGCCCATCTCCCTCTTGCCACCAGCTGCCTCTCTCTGCAGAGTGTTCCCCTCCGGCCCATGCGGTGGGGCACTTTCCAAGGCTGAAGAACTCAGATTTGAAGCCTCACGATATTTATGCATAATCCCTAGTATTTGCTCCTTGCAGAAATGTGAGAGCTTGAGAGAGCCTGAAAGGCAAAGGTGGAGTTTAGCCACATCTCACCCGGGCATAATCACCACATGCATTTGTGCATTTTCTCTTACACTTTGTGTTCTCAGCTTCCTGTCCTGGAGGTTTGAAGCCACGAACACTAGTGGGGAGGCGAGAGCATTGGTCAGGCCTCTTCTGAGACTCTGGAGGCCCCTGGAGGGGCCAGTGAAGGGTGCTGGGTGGTGATTATTGGTGCGCCGATCCCCTAACTCATAGATCAGTTTTGTGGGGGGCCATATCCTGCAGTGCTTGAATGCCAAGTGCTTCTTGGGTGACCCTATGCAGTGCTGGTTTGTGTGCAAGGCCAGTGTACTAACTTCTGCACCATCTCCCTGCCCCTAACACTGCTCAGGACAGTGACGGCCCCTTGTGACCCCAGGAACCACTCACCATGGTGGTCTCTGCGATGGAGCCGAAGCTGTTGATGAAAATGTTGCAGCTGACGTTCACTGGGGGTCCTGCGGATCAAGAGACATGGTGCTTAGCCGTGCGCCCTGCCAGGCCCTGGCTCCTTGCACCAGGCTCTGCCATCTGGTATTGCCCCACCCTGGTGCAAACCCCACCCGTTCCCCCAGAGTGTGTGTAAGAGGTCCGGTTCTGAGCACATGACCCTGCCCTTCTATTTGTCCATCGTCTGTCCATGCTACCTCTGGTAAAGACAGGCTGGGGGACTAGGGGACTTCTGACCATGACCCCACATCTGGGAAGAGGCTGCAGAGGCTGAGTCCAGAGTTGTTCCTTGTATGGTCTGGTGGATTCATGAGAACAAGGTCGAGGTTCAAGGTCAAGGTCATAGGATCAAAGACCATGGAGATCAGCCTTGGGCCTCACCAGGAGCTGGTGAGGGAGTGGAACGGGGTGACCACGGTCGCATGAGATGGACATGGGAGTCCAGGCAAAAGAGGGGCTGGGGGCCCCTGACCTTCAGTTAAGGTTAGAGCTTGAGGTTAGAGCTTTGGGGTCTCACAGGGACAGCTGCTCTATATAGATCCCTGAGTATGGGGCTGTCTCACAATAGGTGGGAGCCCCAGTGTCAGAAACCTCCCCTGGGGCACCTTTAGTTACAGCTTGTAACCCACCTACATGTATGCACCCCTCTGTCTCCTGCCTTAGAAGCTGCCCCTAAAGGAGGGGTTTCAGGGCCCAGTGATGAGTGCCCATGGGGTACACTGGCTCTGGGCACCATTGTGCTGCCTTTGATCCCCAGGTGAGTGTCCGCCTATAGCGGGGGTGGGGGTTGCTGCCCACCTATGTTTCATCTCCTCACTAATGGTTGCTTGAGGGGACTCTCTCCCATGCAAGGCTTGGATGTGTGTTGAGTTGTGCCTTGGTGTTATGCTCCAGAACCTTGAGGCCCCCTGGGCTTCTGAGCTGGAGATGGGACCCCCATTGTTGTAACTCCCCCACAGTGGAGGGTGGCTGGTATGCAAGGAGGGGTGTAAGGGGTTTGCCTGGAATTGCATTTTCTTTTCTCGGATAAGCCTGCCTGCCCCGACTTCAGAGGGCCACGTGCACATCATTAAATATTAAAGTTTAATTTCGTCCTGTGCTCCATTGCCAGGAGTGCCAGGCAAATCCTGGAGCAGGGCGGGTCTGGCTCATGGGGTTACCACTGCCTGTCTGGTCCCCTGCCTCCTCACCCCATTCCCTCTAGGCTGGGGTGGTGTGGGGGCCAGGTGATTGGGGGCCAGGCTGATTTGGTCACAGACCCCTGAATGGTCAGTGGCCCAGGTCCTTGAAAACAAAGTGGCTGGCACCTCCCAGGAAGGGGCATCCGTGGGTTCTGTGGGGGCCTCGGAAGAAAGCGTCTCCCTACCTTTGAAGTTGGGCCTGATCCTGGCATCGTACCCCGACGTCCTGCCCATTAGCTTGTCCAGGAAATCTGAGGGCGACATGGCCTTGGGCGTTGAGCGTGCCGCATCCGTGCCTTTAGAGGCCGCCAGGCTGCGAGGAGAGGGGCAGAGGTGAGTGCCTGCCCTGGGTTGTGAGGCTGCACAGACACGCCGTGCACAGGCTCAGAGCTGTGTGTGTCCATCCTTAAGAGGACACCTCGAGTCTGGGTGTTAAGAGCCCCTCAGTCCGAGGCACAGCCCAGACAGCTCTGCACCCAGGCTGCACCCCTTCTCCCTCTTTATGTGGTTGTGAAAATATCATCTGGGGGCAGCTTTACTCATCGAGGCCATGCACCACCCTGGGGAAACTGAGGCGCAGCAGCCGACTGATTAGATCTAGCTCTGAGGTTTGCTCCTCACCCCCACCAGGGGGCCCCGCTCGTTAGATCCCGAAAAGGAGAGACAGATAGGAAAGCAGAATGGAGGTGCTGCATCCTCGGCTTGTGCAGACAGGTTTCTAGAAGCCACAGCCAAGTGATCCTGGTTCAGACGGGTCCAGATGGGAGCGGGCAGGGCTGGTGTGCCGCAAAGTCCTGTGAGGTGGCGTGTCTGGCAAGGGCAGAGGGAACACGCGCCATGTGCGCTGGCTCGTGGGACAGGTGTGTGTGTATGAGTGGGAATATGTACATATATGTATGTATGTTTGTGTGTATGTAAGAAGCATGTAAGTGAGGCGAGTGATGTGTGTAGGAGAGTGCATATTGATTGTGTGTGTGTGTCTGATGAAAGTGTATATGAGAATGAGCCCGTGTAGATGTAAGAATGTGCGTTGAGTCTGAGATGGGTCAGTGAGAGTCAGTTGTGAGTTTGTGTGTGAGTGTAACGGGTCAGAGTGAGAGTGTCAGGATGTGAATCTGAGAATGGGCCAGTGTGTATATGTTGGCGTCAAGCTGTTAGTGTGTGAATTGGTGACTGTAAGAATGGGTTAGTGTGGGGCTGGGCGGTGGCGCTGAAGGTAAGGTACCTGCCTTGCCTGCGCTAGCCTAGGACGGACCGAGGTTCGATTCCCCGGTTTCCCATATGTCAGGAGTGACTTCTGAGCGCATAACCAGGAGTAACCCCTGAGCGTCACCGGGTGTGGCCCAAAAACAAAACAAAACAAAACAAAAAAAGAATGGGTTAGTGTGAGTGTGTGTGTGTGTGTGTGTGTGTGTGTGTGTGTGTGTGTGTGTGATCGATCAGATCTGCAGGTGTTAGGTCATACAATATTTTCCCTAAAAACCAAGATCATCTCTGGTTCTTTTGTATAGTTGTTTACAACTTGGAGTTACCCCAAAACAGAGATTGTCTTACTTGTAGACCTTGGTGGGACTGGCTCAGGATAGCCTGAGCTCTCTATCCTTACTCTGTCCTTACTGCCCCACCCAGGGGTGGTCTCTAGACTCAATAAAAACGGCAGTCCTGGCAGGCAGCTGGCTCTCCATACTAGGTAAAAGACTGCCAAACTACATGTTTCACCCACAGCTTGGTTTGGATTATTTCATGCAAAGAATCGTTCCCCTGTGCTTGGAGATATGGCACACAGGGTGGTTTTACAGCAGGCAACCATCTCTGTAGGTATCCCCAAAGCTGTCACGGTGTGTAAGGACTGCTCTGTCGTGTCAGGACACAGCAGTCCTTGCACACAATGCTGCACCCTCAGGGACTCCCCACTTGGGCACCCTGAACTAGGCCGAGTTAGAGGAGGCAGCTGGCAGGGCAGATGCCTGCAACAGGCCCCTGGCACTGCAGTAGAAAGTGGGTCCTACTGCAGATAGCCTTGTCCTCATGTCTGCTGTGCTAGTAACACTGTGATGGCTTCCTATCTGTGCTGGGGTACGTAGGATAGGGGCACTGTGCGGGCACACTATGTTCTAAGCTCTTCTGCCCTCTGGATGCATCTGGGCAATGGGCTATGGGTCACTATGGTCCTGTTCCACTTCCATGGGGTACTTGTCCCAGGGTATGGGGAACCATCACCAGGCATTGTCAGGTGTGAGTGTCTTTCTGGACTCTGTTCCCACTGCTCCCCCATCCTGATGGCATGACCTCATGCCTGCTCCCCACCCATCAGTTGACTGAGGCTTGGAGTTGAGGCCACATGAGTGGTACCATGGGATGAGGGAGGCAGAGTCAGGGTCTGTGAGCCCCAGAGCCCTAGGCCAGCCCAGACCTCCCTGATTGTCAGCTCCTGGAAGTCGAGCTGGTACCTAAGGCCTTAGGGTCCCTGTGAGCAGGCGGGTTCCATTTAGCGTGTACGGGAATTGGCATCCAAAAAGCCTCAGCAGAGCAGTAGCTGGATCCTCAGGCCCCCCCCCCACCTCTGAGGAAGGCATTGGCCCCCTTAAGTTTTGGTGCCTCCAGTCTGTCTCCAAGTGACAGGTGTGGCCGGAAGGGGACCCTGTACTGACCCTAATGCTGTATTACTTCTTTCTCTTTGTTTCTGGCTGCAGGATTATGGGCAAGAAGCTTGTTTGAGAGACCTGAGGCCCAAGTTCTGGGTTCACAGGGATCCCAGTGGGCTCTGGGGGCCTTCCTCAGCAGAAGGAGCCTGTGTACTCTCAGGAAGACAAGTATGAGTGCAAACACCTTGTTGGCATATTGAGGGAGGTCTGTAGACTGCAGGGAACCTGGGTACAGAGCCTTCCCTCTGGCTGGGCATGTTGGGTGCAATGAATGCCCCGAGGGATGATAATATGTGGGGTTGTGGACCTGAGAAATGAGCTGAGTTCTCCTCTGGCTTCTCTGCTCCTGACAGTTGTCCTCACGTACAATTCCCTGGTGAGAACCCATGTGCAGATGGCCCGGGGGGTGTTGGGAGCCTGGTCAGGGCGTGGGGCATTGAGGGTCCATCTGGACACTATTCACAGGGCCTCAGTCCGACATCTGGCCCCTTGGCCAGCTGTGCAGCCGAGGCTTGATTTGATTGCAGAGAGGGGCTTAGGCTTCACCCACACTGGAGTGAGCCCACAATCACACACCTGCCGAATCCCTTGGGAACTGCCCCACTTTGGCCACCTCCCCCCATTTCTGGTCTTCCTGGGAGGAAGGACCTGGTTGGGAGCCAGGAGCCTCATCCCAGCAGTCTGCTTCTCAGAGTTTATACTCATCCACCTTCATGTGGCTGCAATCCTATGCCCTGCTACCCTTCAAGTGCCCACCAATTTGGGCCTGCTCCTCCACGACCCCCATCTTTCCAACTGTCCAATGGGTGCATTGTCCATCATCTGTCTCTCAAGGGAAGCAAAGGGTGGTGGGCACCTGTCGCGTCCCTCTTCACAGAGTGAGGAGCTGGTGAGCAAGCTTGGCTCGAGCAAGGGGACATACATATGACAGTGCAGCTGTTTCTCAGGAAACCTATGGCCCCCCAGGAGCTGCTGTGTCTCCAGCTGGTCCTTTGCTATGTGCGTGGGTGTTGTTCTGGACTTAGTGGTGTGGCTGAGGCGTTTTACCAATGAAATTACAGTGAGTGGTCTGGTGGGGTCCAATGTTGTCCAGGGTCCCATTCCTGAGTCAGCCAGCTGTTGCCTCAGACACACCCTCTCAAACTTGAAAAAACACATTTCCTGGGTTCAGGGAACATCTTGGAGGGGTAAGGCATCCCCTCCAAGAGGGTCTCCTGGAGGCCCTGAACACTGCAGGGCCCAAGAGCACCACATTCTTGGGCCTCATGTTGACCTTGGTTTACTTTCCATGATATTGAATTTCAAAAATGTTCAGAAACTGGAAACATAGAGGGTAAGGAACTTGCCTTGCATGTAGCCCCCATGTGGTTTAGATCACCAGCCAGGAGGCACTCCCAGACCTCTTAAGTAATAAGTGGGGCCCCTCGGGAAGGAAAAATGCAAACATTCCCTCTGAGACTTACAGGAGAAATCTGTGTTCTGCCCCCACCCCTGCACCCAACTCTTTGATCCGAGGGTTGGTTGGAGCCACAGGGGTTGGAGCCCTGCCCAAATTCCCAGGGCCCAGGCACAAGGTCCGACTGTGCCTCGGCTTCCTTACTCATGGGTTGGGCGATGGTGCCACTTCGGGGCAGTCAACTTCTTGTTGCCACAGATGGCATTTCGGGGGATTCTGGAGGACAGCAGGCTCTGAGTGCCTGTTGCTGCTCACATAGGGGAGCCCCACGAGGCTGACAGTGGGGACCGATGTATCTTACAACAGCTACCCTCGGGGTTCAGGGTGTGACTTCCTTCTCGGTGACAGCATCCCTGGTGCGCTTAGCCCGGCCAGCCCCTAGACCCTGTTCCTCTGGTGCTCTGATCCCCATCAGCCGCTGAGTGCAAGAAGCAAGTACCTTGAGTGCAGACCACTCCCAGAGAGGCCAAGGGGCAGAACTCAGGCCACCCGCTGCACACTCCACCCAGCCCTTGGTGTCTTCCACACCTGACACCTCTGTCTGAAATGGTCTCATGTTTGACTTGGCTCAAGCGTGTAGTGGAAGTCCAAACAGTGTACTCCAACACAAGCACTGGCATCTAGTTACACCTTTATCTTGCGAGGAGCACAATCCTATGGGAATAGCTCAGGTAGCTCTGGTGAGCACCCAGGCACGACGGAGAGGAACGTTCCCCTCTGGCTGGAGCAGACAGGAAACCAGCTAATGGGAAACCAGCTGCCCTTACCCTGCACAATTCCAGACCCTGCCCTTTGCAGGGCGGCTTATCCTTTTACTCCTCATGCTGTCTCTTAGGTCCAGGAGGGGGTTCATGAACTCGGACTCTGGGTGGGATGGGACACACGCTGGGTGCTCAGCTTAGATTGATTGTGGCTGGAGCCCTGTTTCCTTTGGGGGCTCAGTGCTGATTGGCTGTGGGTTGTAGGTGGATCTCAATTTCCATAGGGACTCAACTCCAATTGGCTGTAGGATGTGGGTGGGTCTCTAGGCATCTGGGAGCTCATCTCTGATGGGCTATTGGGGGGTAGGTGGAGTCCTTTTCCCAGGGGGTGGCTCTGCTCAGATTGGATGTGAGGTCTGCAGTTTCACCTCCTTCCTCCTCTTCCTGTGATTGAGGCAGAGGGACCCCTGGTAATGACCAAGGATGACATCCAGCACCCATCTGCTGCTTGTGTTCCCTTGAGAGCTCCTCCAGGTGCCAGAGAGCAGGGCAGGCGTCCCATGTGCATCCCAGACCCAGGAGGAGTGAGTGGGCTGAGAGGGGATTCTGGCTTCTGGCAGGAGGGAGTGGTTGGAGCAGGCCTGGCTGCACCAAGGTGACAGCGGTGGTGGTGTACATCTGGCCTGCCTGTCGTCTTGTCCTGCCTTGTCACTGTCTCTTGGCCGTGGGCCGTGACTGCGTCGTTCTGGGCAGCCCGTATGTGTCTGCTGCATCATGGCTAGAAACTTCGTGGGTTCCATGGGCTCTTGCTTCCTTGCACCTTCCCTCTGACTTCGCAGACCCTGTCCTCCTCCATCGTCCTTAGGGGGACGGTGGGTGCTATATTCGCAGGGGAGGAAAGTGAGGCCTAGGTAGTTTCTGTTTGCTGGATGGGCATTCCCAGTGCTTGGGGCCAGGCAGGCAGGGGGTGGAGCCCTGGAGTCAGCTTGTTGCCCCATGAGCTGAGCTGTCTCGCTCACCTCATAGAAGCAGAGGTGCTGCTCACGGTGGCAGATTTCATCATCCCAACAGAATCCCGAGCCACGTGCCATTAGGACCTACATCATGCCAGAGTCATGTGTGGCCAGGACTCAGTTATGCCATGCGAGTCATGCAGCTGCTGTGTGGGGCATGGAGACCCTGTTTCTTTTTCTTTCTTTTCTTTCTTTTTTTGGTCACATCTAGCGGAGCTCAGGTGCTACTCCTGGCAGGCTCGGGGACCATATGGAATGCTGGGATTTGAACCACTGTCCATCCTAGATCAGCTGTGTACAAGGCAAACACCCTACCACTGACCCTGGAAACCCTGTTTCTGAGACAGTCCCGTGGGTGTGGGCACTGGGAGGAAGGACGACTGGCCCAACTGGGGTCTGCTCAGTCACTGTGTGACCTCTGGCCATGGCGTAGCCAGTGAGGGGTACTCAGGTACGAGAAGCACCCACCATCACACTGAGCAGTCCTGAAAGAGCACGGCCTGTCTGTCACCCATGTGATGGAAACCGAGGCACCTCACTCTGTCTGTCCCCATGGTGACCGGAGCTGTGATAAGGACTATCTTATCTTTCCAGAAATGCAGTGCTTATGTCTGAATTCCATGATCACCTCCTGCTTCCTGCAGTACCTTCTTAGGGCCTGTATAGAGTGCCCATCAAGAGCCGTGGCTGGCCTACTGTGTCTGTGTTCATAACACATGTCTATGCAGCATAGAGAGCAGGCATGTGTAGAGTCCTGGTCTCCCCAGCCATGCTGAACTCTGTTTTCTGGGCCTCAATATCTGCTCTGACCTGGAGGCAGGAGCCCTGCTTTGTCCCTTGCAACAAGAGCTGGAGTCTGGTGCAGGGATATGGGTGGGGTGGCCAGCTAGGACTGGAAAGTCTTTTGCTGGTCTATTTACTTTTTATTTTGGGCTTCACCTGGCAGTCCTCGAGGTTTATGCCTATCTCGGCACTCAGGAGCCACTCCTAGCATGCTTCGGATCCATACGGGATGCAGGGGCTCAAAGCTAGGTTGGCCACATGCAAGGTAAACACCCTCCACACTAGGCTGTCACTCTGGCCCATGGGCTAGGAGGTCTGTGATGGTGAGGCAGTAAGCAGTGGGGTACTAAGAGAAGTTGAGGAGCACCCACATATCTTGCTGCACCCTGGGCCTGGATGGGGAGAATAGGTTCTAGTTGTAGACAGAAAAGGGGGAGCAGCATGGGTGCAGGAAGAAATGGGAAACTCAGGTCCCCAAGACCTTCCCTCTCTCACCCCGGGAGGACCACAGCTCCAGGGGGACCGGGTCATACCACACAAAAGAGCCCTTCCCAGGGAGCTCTTGTTTGTGGAGAAAGGGAGGAGGGATCACATTTGGGACGGACATGTGTGGCATTGCGTGGTTTGGGGGAGCTGTGCCCTACCATTCTCTAACCTTGGCGGATTGCGTGCGGAGCTGGAAACACTGACCCAGACTTGGAGAGCACCTCTGCCCCACCAAAGGTGGAGACAACTTGAACCAGGACACCCTTCCCAGGTCTGTCCTGGCTGTGTGCCGGGGTCTGCTGGGAGTTGGCGGGATGGTGGTGTGTAACCCGCCTGCAGTGCTGCATCTCTGCATCCATGTGGCCTGGGACTCTCCCCTGCTCCTGTTTCTGGGCACTTTTCATCCTTAGGGGTGGGTAGGGGACGGGAGACTGTCCTGGGAGGTTCATGCATGATCTCCTCAGCTCCTGAAGAGAGAGGCGGTGCACCTGGTAGCTCTGACCATGAGTTCATCAGAACCAGGGGTGTCACAGAATTGCAGCTGATTGGCCCAAGGGCTGGCACAGCACCAACTCCACAGGGAGAAAAAGCCAAGGGGCTGCCCCAGCCCATTGGCCAGACTTGACCCCCTCTTGGTCTGTGCCCTCTCTCTGTGTCTGTCCTGGGGGCATCAGGGACAGTGGAGCTTCGGTGTGGGAGCTGAAGTGTGACCCTGCACACCGGCCCCTCCTCTTGTTGTCTCCCAGCAGAGGCCCCCTCTCCTGCTCCCCACCTCAGCTCTTTGTCATGCACACATAGGCCTCCTGTCCCATGTGTCCCATGAATGAAAAGGCAGAGACAGGCCACGAGGTTGTGTCTCTGAGCCCCCGATCGTCAAGGAACCAAAGAGCCAGCTGGCCCAGCTGTGTGCAGCCTCCGTGCTGCGCGGCCTGAGCCACAGCCTGGGCAGACGGAGGCCTGCTCCTCCCGCACCCCTGCATGGCCGGGAGGGCACTTTCTGCCTGCTCCCCAGTGTACACAGCTATCCTGACATTGGTGGGCTCCAAGCTCTGGGCTCCAAGGGGCCCCATATGCGGGCTCCAGCTAGTCCTCTTTCTGGGGAAAGGGACAGTGTCTGGACCAGCGACGTCACACGATGCCTAGCGCTGCTGTCACGGTTGATGGATGAAGGTTCATGGCAGTGGGCCGTGGGAAACGTTCGTGAAAAAAGCGCCTTTTGTTGGGGGAAGAGAAAAGGTGAACCAGGTCAGCGGGGGATGGGGCCCCAGGCCTTCAGGGCCTCTCGGGCCTGCGGGGACACTGCAGGGACAGCAGCGACTGGGCCTCGGAGCCCCGAGACCGTCATGCGCGGATGCATCAGTCACTTCCTTCAGCGACTGACACCGGGGTCTCTGCTTGGGGCTCTGCGCTTCTGGACAACTAGAGAGATGGATAGACTGAGTCTTCTCATCCTTTTAGGAGCCTTCCCTGTGCTCCACAGCTGGGGAAACTGAGGCCCCGAATCCCTCCCCCACACCCAGGCTGTGTGCTAGGATAAGGGCGACATGTTTCCTGCCCGCCAGACCAAGGCTGCTTCATACAAAGCAGCAGAAAAACTGCAGATGAAGAGATGGGTGTCAGGGCGTGTTGCTCCTGCCCTTCCCACTCCCAAGGGGACACCAGTGAGGCCACAGCTCTGTGGCTGGCATGGCTGGTCTAAGCGAGGGAAGCTTTGTGGCTGGCTCTGAAGTAGGGCCCAGATGCCCCTTTCAGGGTAAAGGTTCACCTCTATACTGGGCACCTCTGCCCTCTGACTGCCCCAGTGTGGCCATGTGGGGCCACACAGAACCGACAGCGCAGAGAGATGCAGGCACAGGACGCAGGACACAGGTCTATGCGGGTATACGGCACAGTACACGGGACATGCGGATATAGGGCAGGCAGGGACATGCGGGCACCTGACTCAGGGCACAGTGCCCGCAATATAGTGTGGGGCAGCAAAGCTGGAAGTAGGGTAGGCAGCTGGCTGGGGTGCCCACACTGTACCCCTTGGGCATACCTCTTTCTTTCTCAGAGCCCGAGGTCAGAGGCAGAGGGATGGGTTGAGGTTGAACAAGTCTCCCAGAGGGAACGGTCTGGTGCAAGGTTGGGGGGACAATCTGTGGGGTGCCCACACAGACCCCCTACCATGGCCCCGTGACCAGAGGTGCACAGTCCCATTGTGGGGGCATGTCCTGGGGATGGACAAACCGCCTCTGTCTCTTCCTGAGGTCTGGATCTGATGTTGGGCAGTGGTAGCTCAACCCGGGCAGCCCTGGGATGCAGACACCCCCAAGGCATAGGGAAGACTGAGGGGATGTAACTGACTGGGACCCTGAGGCAAGCCCACAGGCCTTTGCATCGGGAATGCCCATTCCTAGCATGATGGACTCGCCCTGCATGCAAGGTCTGGCTGACCTCTGGATGGGGCCCTGGGCCTGTGTCCACCTGTGCTGGGTGGTATCTGCAGAGGCAGGAGCAGATTGGTGGGCATCGGAGAGAGGGGTGGTCTCCTCCCCCCCCTGGTTTGGGTGTGCTGCGCTCTCTCCCCTGCCTTTGTTCCCTCCCCTGGTCTCCCCTTGAAGCGAGGAGGTTCGCACTCTCTCTTTCTGCGCCACAGCCGGTGCTGGGCCCATTTTCAGCATCTAGAGCCCTAGATCTTCTACTGGTGGGGGAAGAAGAAGCTTCCACTGTTGGGGCCTGGGGTCTGGAGGGAATTGTGGTATCTGGGGTGCTCCCAGGGCTTTTTACACCCCCAGAATGGCCGTTCCTAGCACCGCCGCAGAGCAAAAATAAACAACGGCAGTGATCTCAGGCCTGGACTCACCCAGGTCCTCACGAGGCAAGAGAATTTAGGGGTTCTGGGGTCCATCTCTGACAAGATCTCCTGTGAGGGTTGGGGGGTGCACACTAAGCCTCCCATTTCCAATGGGAACAGCCCCCGCCATGGGAGCTAAAGAGACAAACAAGAACACGGAGACTGCACCATACTCATTCCACACTCGGGATCGTGGGAAGCTGACAGGGCCTCCAGCCCATCGTTTGGGCCTACGGAGGTGCACGACTCCAGAGCATCCCCCTGCATCTGCCAGGCCTGCGTCCCCCCTCATTGGTTCGTGTGCTGGGCGCCAGTATGCGGCTGCGGCTCTTGGGCTCCGGGGTGCATCCTTCCCGCCCCCGCCGGAGCCTCTCCAGCCACGTGAGCAGCTGCCATGGAACCTTCAAGAGAGCCTGGGGACCCCTTGCGCCTGTCCCTGGGGAACAGCATTGTACATGAAGAACCCGCACACTGGCTGCCCGAATCCATTCACCCCAAGCCCCTGCCTTCTGCCAGGCCCCAAATTCCAGCGCAGCTGTCTGAGAAGGAGAGAGCGCGGACTGGCCCCTGGACAAAGGCCACCGCCACCCCTGACTCTTCCTGTGTCTCTGAGACTCTGTGCAGGTTTTCTCCCTGTCCCCTTGTCTCATGCGTGCTCACGGGTCTGAGAATGTTTCTCAAACCGTCTTTGCTCCTCAGAAGGTTCCCGATATGCCCTGGCCCCCAACCCAAGCCCTGCCCAGTGCTCTGCGGCCGTGACGTGCCTCTGAGCGCATGGAGTCAGCCCTTGGCATGGGCGAGGAACCGAGATGCGGCAGAGGGTGTATGTGGGGGCTGCCTGGGAAGCCACGAGTGTGCCAGGGAGGGAGCACAATGGACTGGGCCCAGGGGTGCTGGTGGCTGCTGGTGGAGAGGGGTGGGATAGGGATATGGGCCTGGGCCTGCTCCTGATCTCTGCTTCACCTCCTGTTGGGCAGGCCCCAGGGAAGTTGTATTTAGAGATTCAACCCCTTCCCTGGTCTTCCCGCAGTCCACTGTGGTACCCATGGGGGACAATTTTTGTCCCCCATTTAGGCCCGCAGGCTGGCAGCCTTCTTGCTGTTCTCTGCCCACTCTGGCATGCAGGAAGCTTGGGAGAGGTGAGGGTCTGCATTAGGGCTTGGGGGCTTTCACCCAGCAGCCCAGAGAGGGCAAGGTGGGTCTCTGCTATACCCCAAGGGACTCACATGGGCACAGACCCTGTGCACTGGAGTGTGTGTGTTCACCTGAGTCCCCCCACCCGTGGGCTAATGCAACCAATGTGCATGTGTTAAAGGCATGAAACAAAGCCCCCACCACATCTCCCCCTATGAGTTATCCGCTGCTTTGGGAGGGGGATTCATTGTATTTTGTTGATTTAGTTGTTGAAAACGACCGCGAGCGGGATTTTTCCAAGGCCTGTTCAATGCGATGCCAGTAAGACAGAGAGGCTGAAGGGGAACGATTCCTTCAGTGTTTTCCAGAGTAGAAATGGAATCTGTGAGCAACCCCTCTGAGGCAGAGCCCTCTCTGTGTCAGGAAGTGTCGGTGCATTCCAAAGGGACAGTTCTCACCTTCCCTCAGAGAGGGCCTTCTGTGGGTGGGAATAGGGTGCTGGTGGCACCTGAGTCAGGAAGCGACTCAAACAGGGACCTGAAAACAGGCAGGGGGTCTCTACAGGGGCACAGAGTTGAGTTCAGGGAGGCGAGTGGCGTGATTAGGGACTCAAAGTTTCAGAAAGGGAGAAATTCTTCTCCCTGTCTCTCCCAACACTCCTAAGGTGGAGACGTCCTCCCCCCCCCAATTCCCAGCTCAGCTGCACAAAGTGGGGCACCCACTGACCAAACACAGCTGTCCGTGCTCCCCTTCCAAAACAGCCCTTAGCAGCAGAAAGGAGAGAAAATACGTCTGTCCCGAGAGCCGGCCAAATGCGTGCAACCTCCCCCGTCACCGCTAGTTGTCTGCTTCCCAGACAGGGGGTGCAGAGGTTTCCGGCACTGCGGTTAGAGAGAATGCAGCCTAATCAAGCGAAGTAACTCCCCACGCCCCCCTTGCGGCCCTGGTCCCAGGAGGGCCACCGGGCAGGACAGGGCAGGGCGCCTGGGGATTGATGGCATACTGGGCAGAAGGACAAGTGAGTTCAGGAGCCCGGCAGTGGCTCCCAGTGCAGCTACGAGCGAGTGAGCGCAGCCTTCCACGCACCAGCCAGCCTGGCCAGACAGTCTGCGGGTGGCTTGGGGAGGGCTGGGGTAGGCTGGAGAAACCATCAAAGCATGGATTCACAGAGGCACCCTTAGGACACACACAGTCCCCCATCCCTTGTCCCTTATCCCGCCGCCTGCCTGGAGTGCTCAGGGTTGGGGAAAAGCGCATACCTGAAGAATACAATGGTCTCCCAGAGGTACAGGCGCAGAGTATTAAAGCTGAACATCTTCCTGGGTGGGTCCTTGTGCTTTGTAGGTCCGAGAGTTCGGGGAGGAAGGAGGAGAAATGCTCCAAGTTGGTGCTTTGAGGAAAAAAGCCAGCCAGAGCTGTGTCGACACAGAAACCAACAAAACACCCCCCCCAAAAAACACCCAAATAAACCCCAAAAGGGTCCAGAGCCTCCTCCTGGAAGGCAGGGTGCAAGGTGCCAGGGGTCCCCCTTGAATCGGCTTCAGCACCTCGGAGAGCGCCGCGGGAAGAGGCGCTTTCAGCACCTCGGACAGCGGCGCCGTCTCCAACTCGGGGTGCGCGGGGAGGCGCGTCCGGGGTGGGCAGCGCTTGGGCTCAGACACCCCCTTTTTTCCTGGGCCGAGCCGTGCAGCTCCGTGCAAGAATCACGATCCTCCAAAATTCACCCCCAAAATCCCCGCCGCCCTGTCCTGTCCTATGCGGAGGGGACTGCGCGTCCGAGCGCGCGCGCTGCCTCCAGCCGAACCCCGGCCACTTGGCGCAGGGGGGACCCGGCCCCCCAAGCTCGTGCCCCCGCCTGCGTGCCGTGCCGTGCCGTGCCGCGCCGCCGTGGGCCGGCGATCCCGCCTCTCCCGTCCCCGCGGCCGGATAAGTTATGGTCGCTGCAGGGGAGGCGGCCCCTGGCCTCGGGGGCCCAGAGCTGGGGCGCGCACAGGGCAAGTTGGGGTCTCGGGGGGCTCCATGGCGAGCCCGGGCTTGCTGGGGCCCCCCGGGCCACCCGCCGCAGCCTGCACCCGCTCGGACTTTCTTACTGCTGCATCAATTTAACAAACTGGCTGGCTTCTTTGGGGGTGCCAAGGGGAGGGG
>PVKC010022744.1:0-17554 GCA_004027635.1 Crocidura indochinensis
GTGTGTGTGTGTGTGTGTTTCAGGGGCCTTCCAAATTTCCTAGTTACCATTTTCAACCCTTTTTTTCTGTTTTTTTTTTTAACTAATCCAGGACAGGATAGAAACCTACCATACCCTGACTACTTGCTTTCCTACTGATTATCCCTGATCACTCAAACTCTCTCCAAATTTCATAATTTTCACTGAACTACATCCTTCCTGCTGAGTCCTTTCAACCTCTCCAACTCTTTATTATATGACTCCAAACCTTAACTCACTTCAGGAAAATTTATTTGTCTTATGCATTATTTTCATCTTCTTAAGGATAGCTTCTAATTAAATTATATGTGTTATCTATTCTCTCTTTTTTTTTTTTTTTTTTTTTTTTTTTTTTTTTTTTTTTTTTTTTTTTTTTTTTTTTTTTTTTTTTTTTGGTTTTTGGGCCACATCCAGTGATGCTCAGGGGTTACTCCTGGCTATGCGCTCAGAAGTCGCTCCTGGCTTGGGGGACCATATGGGAAACCGGGGGATCGAACAGCGGTCCGTCCTAGGCTAAAGCAGGCAAGGCAGGCACCTTACCTCCAGCACCACCACCCGGCCCCATCTATTCTCTTTTGTTATTTGTTTTGTTTAGGGGTTGTTTTTTATTGTATTTTATTTGTTTTGTGTTTTGTTTTGCTTTGTTTTTTAGTTCATAAGCAGTGATGCTAAGGTTTCACTTCTGACAGGGCACAGGAGTAATATAGGGTCTCAAGGATCAAACTAGAATAAGCCATATGCCCAAAAATTGCCCTACATGCTGTACCATTGCTCTAGCTCCAGTTATTCTCTTTTGGATTTCATCAAAGTCATAATGACACTAGGCAAAGAGATTCTGAATTCATGGGCTCTGTGGGAAGGTCTAAATTGCTCATTTTTCTCTTCTCAACATAGTTTTATGTGTGTAGCTTATGTAATGTAGGCAAAAGCTATGTTCCCCTTCCATGTATCCATATTTGCTATCAAAGCTGGGTAAGAGGGCTTAAAAAGATGTCATATTGGAAATATCACATCTAATATTTCTTGGATGTTTCCACTTTCAGAAAGAACTCTGCTCTGACCATAGAAATGCAATACCTACATCCGCTTTGCCAGATGTCCTCACCTTGAAACCATTTATTGAAATGCCTGTCTCCAAAGTTTCCCAGAGCAGGAAGAAGCAGCAAAATCCCATTGGTGATTATGATGAGTAAAAAAACACAGACTTTCATGATAGCTTCTGATGTTTGAGTTAAGTTCTCAAAGAAGACAAGTCTTTTCTCAATGCTGTTAGAAGTAGAAACAAATTAAGATAGGAAAGAGAATGTTTATGTCAATACCATGTCATTCCTTTTCCTTCTTTTCCTTTTTGCCTTTCAGTACCTGTTAACATCTGACACTATTCATTGATTTCATGATGTATTTCATGCTACATATTCTTTCCTTTATAAAGTTATTTCTCTAAAAATATATTGCTTTTTTCCTGGTCAAAAGGCAATAAATCTTTAGATCATTGACTTGTAAACAGCAACAAAAAAAAAACAAAAATTGAATGAATAAGTTTAGGAATTCCACATTCCAACCATTAGCATTATATAGGTATACTTTTCTGTCCAGAGAGTCAATAAATTTCTCATACGTGTGCTCAGGAAAGTTAACTAACTGTATCCGAATAACCCTCTTAGAAACTATGGGGCTGGGCGGTGGTGCTGGAGGTAAGGTGCCTGCCTTGCCTGCGCTAGCCTAGGATGGACCACAGTTCTATCCCCCAGTTTCCCATATGGTCCCCCAAGCCAGGAGCAACTTCTGAGCTCATAGCCAGGAGTAACCTCTGAGCGTCACCGGGTGTGGCCCAAAAACCAAAAATAAAAGGAAATTCAGAGAATTCTTCTCATCCCCTGATGGCAACAACATATGGCAAGATAGTTGTACAATGCAGATGCTCTATTATACACTTATATGAGATATGAAATCTGGGGCAAAAGTAATAACTGGGTTAGAGTGGGGGTGGACCTTGAGATGCTGGCATCTGCCTTTCACACAAAGATGAAAGACACCTGTGACACAGTGACAAAACAAAATAAACTCAAATACGTACAAATTAATGAGTGTATAAAGCCATTAATTTGAAATTTAAAAAATTATTCTTGACTCAGATTTTTCAGAATTTTGAAATCTTCTCATTCATAAGACCACTCTGATAGTCCAGCTTTCTGACTTCCTTCTTTCCTTGCCCTTAAAGAATTTACAAGATCCTAGAGATACCAGACCCTCCTGATTTTAATGCTGAGATATACTGATGAGTTCCAGAAAAAAACACATCATGACTATGTAGTAAGTAGTCACATAATCATATACTATGGTGATACACTGGAGAATTCTTGGGCATGGGGACATCAAAAAGGTACTAAGGCACCATAAAGACATGAACTATTGTTAACCCTAAAATTCAGGTACCTGAGATTTACAGATAATATTAAAGAAGGGAATAGTAAGGAGAACACCATTCTCTTGTTCTATCTCTGCCCCTTTTACCTTCATAATTTCAGGTAAATCATATAATTCTCTCTCTCAATTCACTTAGTTGAATTGCAGAGAATATAATCTTACTTGACAGGAATGGTGTTGATGCTACCTGGGCATAAAACTGATCCAAGGAAACCACAAATAAAATGTTGTTGTTATGGGGCCGGAGCAATAGCACATCGATAGGGTGTTTGCTTTGCATGAGGCCAATACAGGTTGAACCCCGGTTCAATTCCCAGCATCCCCTATGGTCCCCTGGGTCTGCCAGGAACGATTTCTGAGCACAGAGTCAGGAGTAGCACCTGAGTGCTGTAGGGTGTGACCCCCTCCCCCCCAAAAAATAAGTAGTTCCTCCAGACCTTTGCCACTACTTACCTCAAGAAATGCTCATGTTGAATATCTGCATAACTGAGCAAAAACTTCTTGGCCCTCTTCTTATCCAAGGAGGAAGTGGGAAATTGATGACCTGGAACAAAAACATAACAATATAAAAATAAAGATCAAAGACCTAGGAATTAATGGAAAATTTGGGGGCAGCAATTTTTTTAAGTCTGCCCCAGAACTACCTGTTGCCTATATCAAAAACTCTCTTCTTCGACATTCATCCATCCAGATAAAAAGAAAAGAACTTTCTGTGACAGAAACAAGATCTTGGGTCGTTTTCCTAATAAATTTGGTAAAGCATTATTTTCTTGAATTACATCTCCAATATCCCCAAGTCAGCCAAACCAAGAATCAATATCTAATGCATCTGAGTTTATCTATTGTTAAATGTGGAGGATAGGGTCTATATATACTTATCTTCCTCTGAGCTGTGTATATTCTATAAGTTTCCACCCTATTCTGTATTGAGTAACCTTTGCTATGTAACTTAGACTATCATCTCTCATCAAATGTTCCATGACCTTTGTATACATTTTTTTCATTACTAAATGGATGGAGCTTAGGAAGAAAGTGATGATCACCTCACAAATTAAGGATGTAAAGTGAACGAGACTGGCATGAGCTGGAGAGGTAATTAATTATTAAATCAAAGTGGGCTGTGGCAGCTCACAACCTTCAATGAAGCATGATATTTGGATTATTCAGAGAGAAGACTGCTAAAAGTGTCTTTTTCTATATCACAAGTGAGTAAGATCATCTGGCACTTGCCCTTCTTCCCTTAACTTACCTTATTTTATTTGATTCCCTCTACTTCCATCCAAGTAATAGGATTTCATTTTGTTTCTTACAACCTACTAATATTCCATTGTGTATATCTACCACATCTTCTTTGTCCATTCATTTGTTGTTAGACATTTGGGTTCTATTCAGATCTTGCCTATTGTAAATAGTGCTGCAATCTTTTCAAGTTGATGTTTTATATTCTAAGGATAGATGTCAAAAGGAAAATTGCTGGATAATATGTTTATTCTATTTGTAATTTATTGAGAACTCTTTGTGTACTGTTTTTCATCAAAACTGAATCACACTCTAATGCCATTAAGTGTTCCTTTTCCTCCACTTCTTTGCTACAAATGGTTGCTTCTGGGCTTTTTTTTTTTTCATGTAAACTATTCTCAACCCTTTTTATTTGTATTTTAGAAAAATAAAAAGTAATGATGAAAACTTTTACATGCCTTTTGAAAATAAAGAAAACTACCTAAAACTATTACATCTACTTACATTCCCTCTACCACTGTTTTACCTCTACTTTTTTTGTTTGTTTGTTTGCTTTTGTGTCACACCCAGTGACGTACATGGGTTACTCCTGGCTATGCACTCAGAAATCGCTCCTGGCTTGGGAGACCATATGGGACACCAGGGATCGAACCACACGGTCCATCCTAAGTTAGCACTTGCAAGGCAGATGCCTTATCACTAGAATCACTGCTCCAGCCCTCTACTTTAAAGTTATACACTATTAATAATCTTCTTCTTTTAAAAATATTAATGTTATCTCATTATATGATGATTCATCACAATAAAGCCAAATGCATTGACACATTAACTTCTGTTCAGCAGAATCAATTGCAGAAAAGACAAACAGGCTCAGTAGCTTATCCAGGTTGTAAGCTAGGTTCCCCTTGCTACAAACAAGGGGACAATCTAGCCATTCCTAACAAATGGCTACCCGGTACCTTCCTATTCACACTGTAATGTCATAGAGGACTCAAGAAAATGGTCCCTCATCCTGTTCAGTTAAACATGGTACTTGCAAACAGTAATTACCACTCATTCTCTCATATATATATATATATATAATATATGTATATCTATATTCATATGTACACAATATATGCTAGATAATTTATGCATATATGCTACATGCATACATGTATTTAAAATACCTCCTAATTCTTTCCCCCATAAATCCTACCACTTACTTAAATACAAAATAAATAAAATGCCCAACATAATATGTCTATATAATCAGTAATGGCTAATGGCACGACACACATGCTAAACAATCATTATTTATTTTTAATGACAGTGAGTTAGGAAAGCAAGCTTTTGTGAAATATTTGTGTGCTAAATGAAGGTGTTGGGAGATACGTAATAAGAGATGAGTGATTAAACATAAAATTACAAAACATGGGCCGGTGAGGTGGCGCTAGAGGTAAGGTGTCTGCCTTGCAAGCGCTAGCCAAGGAAGGACTGCAGTTCTATTCCCCCGGTGTTCATATGGTCCCCCCCAAGCCAGGGGCAATTTCTGAGTGCTTAGCCAGGAGTAACCCCTGAGCATCAAAGGAGTGTGGCCCAAAAAAACCAAAAGAGAAAAAGAAAAAAAAAGAATACAAAACATTATTTATATTAAATATGCAGAGGAATGAAAGAGATAATTTAATGAGACATGGGTTAACTTGATGTAATTATGTTGACTTTAAAAAAGTCTATCTTCGAGGGGCTGGGGAGATAGCATGGAGGTAAGGCATTTGCCTTTCATGCACAAGGTCGGTGGTTCAAATCCCAGTGTCCCATATGGTCCCCCGAGCCTACCAGGAGTGATTTTTGAGCATAGAGCCAGGAGTGACCCAAAAACCAAAAAAAAAAAAAAAAACTATCTTCGAGGGCCGAAGAGATAAAACAGCAGTAGGGTATATGCCTTGCACGCAGTGGTGGTTTGTTTCCCAGCATCCCATATGGTCTCCTGAGCCTGCCATGGGCAATTTCGTAGTCAGGAGTAACCCCCCCCCTAAGCATCACTCAAAACCAAAAATAAAAAATAAAAATCTATTTCCGGTGCCAGAGTGATAATACAGTGAATGATAGGGTGTTTGCCTTGCAAGTAACCAACTCAGAACAGGCCTGGATTATATTACTCCCCAGCACAGAACCAGGAGTAACCCCTGAGCATCACTGGGTGTGGCCAAAAACAAAAAAAAAATTATTTACTCTGTAATGATTTCAAAATTGGGGCGGGGGAAATAAGATCATATGTTCCAGGGAGAAGGTCAGTTTGCAAAAAGAGAGCACTAGATGACTTTATTACCCTACAGAAGTCAAGTTCCATATAAAAAAGGCCAGAGTAAGAAACAGACAAGGAAAGCAACGGACTTCAAAGAGTCTATTTTCTTCCTTCTCTGTCAGACCAAAACTCTCTCCTCTGGCAAGAAAATGAGAACACAGTTGCTGCTACTCTTATTGTTTTTCTTGGTGCTGGTGCTGCCCAACCAGGGAGGAGTTCGCAAACCAAAGAAGATTTGGAGTAAGTGGTTGATTGTGGAGTATGTGGAGAGACAAGAGGGAATGTTTCTAGGCTAAGGGAAATCTAGGAGCTCTATCTCTATGCGCATCATGCTATGAACACAGTCCTATGAAAATTCTCCATCTCCCCAACCATGTTCTCTAGCCTGTAAGGAATGATGAGAGTACAGGGGAAACTCAATCCCCTTATTTTTCATTCCATAAACCAAGACTTCACAAATGTATGCACGATGGTGAAAGGTAAACCAAGGTCAAGAATCAGATGAGAAAATGAAGCAACTATTCTTTAATCTATGCACACATGTGATAATAGATGTGTATAAGAAAAGATATAGAAAGGGGGACCAGGAAAGAAAATTTGGGAATGCATATGACCCTGTAAAAATAATCACCAGAGACAGCAGGGAATAAAAGGGAAACACTGGAAGTGATTCTTATGGGATAGGGGAAAAGATATTAGAGACAGTAACAAAGATAAAATGGATTCCTCTCTGGAACTCAAGACAAAGATGATGACTCAGAGTTTGTTGTGTTCTCAAGGTAAGCACGTAAACTCTATGGGGTGACTTCACTGAGATCCTAACTAGGGTATGACAAAGGATTCTGGCTACAAAAGTGAGGAGAGAGTCCAGGAAGCTTGGACATTGAAGTCCCCCTGGAAGAAATGAGACTTTCAAACCACAAATCACTGGGTTTGGTGAGGTCCAGATGATGAGTTCCCTGAATATTTAAATGGCATTTATCGGAGTCTTGAGGGAAGTTATTAACTTAAGAAGGTCGCTATCTAGGGGCTGGCTGCCAGTAACTATTGAAACTTTCTGTTACAGCAACAACGCCTCTGTCAAGAACAAACTGTGAGCAGCAGGTCAAAATATCGATGTGTCTGAACAAATGTGAATATTATCAAAAGTGCCAAGACAATAGTGTGTGTTGTTCCACATTCTGTGGGAATATTTGCATGAGCACTCAGGAGCATGACTTAAAGTGATGAACCTGTGCTGAACCTATCCTTCTTCAACCATCTACTCAGAAACTGAACCTGCAACAAAGAAAAGATGCAAATGCCAGTCACAATGATGTCCATACCTCCCTACTGTCTCAACCTGTTCCTGTTAATAATAAACAAGAGCAAATGCCCAAGAAACCACCTGTTTTACTCCTACCACTTTGTGAATATGAGAACTCAGTGCAAATGCCAACAGACCCACACACTTCTGGGTTCAAATCTGTGATCTCTATCTCTGGTCATGCTTCTCTACTCTCTCCCATTACTCACATACTCCTGACAGGTCACCTGGTTCTCTGTTCACTGAACCAGGACTCCCAGGGAAGAAAGTGTTCTTGCATGAAGTTTCCCAATGAGAAATAGAACATCCTTCGCATTCTGAGCCAGAAGGCATGATCCAGGTGAGGTTAGAGCCTGCCAGAAGGCATGATCCAGGTGAGGTTAGAACCTGGCACCCAGAGAGGAGACCCTCTAAAACGACTTCTATGTTCTCAGCCTAAGTTCACACTCTCCCCTACTCCCCACTCTCCTTATGAGGTTATGATAACTGTCTTTACAAAGAGATGAACATTCAGAGATACACCCAATGCCCAGTACAGAGAAGGTGATAATATGACTGACTTGTTTTTCCTCTGGCTGCCTTGTTCGATCATGTCTCCATCACTTATTTGGTAGGGAGTGCCCATGCTAACTCCCCACTTCAGCATTCATCAGTTCTGCAATTTGGAATGGAGTGTAAGAATTTAGATGTAAGATTAGTTGTAAGATTTAAGATGAGACTCTAGTGCTTTCATTAAATAATTAAGAAAAAATCTGCCTTTCACTTTATGATTTCACACTTTCTTTTTTTTTTCTTTTTTTTTTTTTTTTTTGGTTTTTGGGCCACACCCGGTGACGCTCAGGGGTTACTCCTGGCTATTCACTCAGAAGTCGCTCCTGGCAGGCACGGGAGACCATATGGGGAACCGGAGGATCGAACTGCGGTCCTTCCTAGGTTAGCGCAGGCACCTTACCTCCAGTGCCACCACCCGGCCCCCACACTTTCTTTTTAACACAGATAGGAAAAGAGGTTGCTGACAGTGCTATGACTAAGAATTAATTGACAGAATGACTCTTAGTCTTACACAAGTTTTCATAATGAATCTGTTAAACTGACCCTCTTTAATCACAACTTCACTGAAGTGCTCCTGAGACTCAGTCCAAAATTTGGATAGTCAAACATTAGGTGTGAGGCCGGAGAGATAGCACAGTGGTAGGGATTTTGCCTTGCATGTGGCCAACCCAGAACAGATCTGGGTTTGATTCCTGGCCTCCCCCATGGTGAGCCTTCCAGGTGTGATTTCTGAGCACAGAGCCACGAGTAACCCCAGAGTGATGCAGGATGTGGCCCAAAAAACAAACAAACAAACAAAGGATTTGGGTGTTGGCATATGGAGTCTAGTGGGAAGAATTCAGCCATGCTCAAGGCCATGTTGAAGGCAAGAGTTCAGTGTAGTACTTCCTGTGTGTGTCAATGAGGAAATATCAAAAGAGCCAGCAGGCCAGAACCTTTGACTATGTGACTTCTGAGCGCATAGCCAGGAGGAACCCCTGAGCTTCACCGGGTGTGCCCCCCCCAAAAAAAAAAACAAAAAATATAATAATAATAATAATAAAACTTATCATATACATTAACAGGGTAATTTGCGTGACAGACCACCAAAATTCCTTGTCTCCTCCTCTTTGCCTCCTTCACCACTCTCACTTCTGCTGTCATTTCCTCTTTTGCTTGGTGATCAGTTTTGTAATATAAAGCCAAGGGTTTGCCATTGTTTTCTACAGTCTGTTCCCTTATTCTTTCATTCTATGTACCACAGATGAGTGATATCATCTGGTATTCTTTTCCCTCCAACTTATTTTGCTTTATTTAATACCCTACAGTTTCACCCATATTGCTGTAAAATGCATGATTTCTTCTGTTCTTATATATGCTTAGTATTCAATTGTTAAAGTATACAATAACTTGTTTATCTGTTCATCTGTTATTGGACATTGGGCTGTTTCCATATCCTAACTATTGTACTTAGTGCTGCAATGAAAGCAGAAGTGCAGGACTGGAGAGATAGCATGGAGCTAAGGCGTTTGCCTTTCATGCAGAAGGAAGGTCCCCATATGGTCCCCTGAGCCTGCCAGGAGCGATTTCTGAGTATAGAGCCAGGAGTAAGCCATGAGCACTGCCGGGTGTGACCCAAAAAAAAAATGAAAACAGAAGTGTACATATCATTTTGAATCAATGTTTTAGTACTTGAGAGTTGAATGTTTTCTGTGTTGGAGAAAAACAGAATTGCTGCACCATATGGAAGTTTTAGTATTAATTTTTGAGTTAATTAAATATTGTTTCTCTGGCCAGAGAGATAGCATGTAGGTAAGGCCTTGCATGCAGAAGAATGGTGGTTCAAAATTTTTTGTTTGTTTGTTTTTTTGGGCCACACACATTGGACGCTTAGGGGTTACTCCTGGCTAAGCACTCAGAAATTGTCCCTGGCTTTAGGGGACCATATGGGACGCCGGGGGATCGAACCACAGTCCTTCCTTGGCTAGCACTTTCAAGCCAGACATCTTACTTCTAGCGCCACCTCGCCAGTCCCATGGATGGTGGTTCAAATCCTGGCATCCCATATGGTCCCCGGAGCCCGCCAGGAGCGATTTCTGATTGTAGAGCCAGGAGTAAACCCCTGAGTGCTGCCATGTGTGATCCAAAAAACCAAGATAAATAAATATTCTTTTTCATAGAGACTAAAATAGTACATTCCTGCCACACACAAAAATTAATCACATCACATCACAGCCTACAACTGTTTTTTCCAGTCTATATGCCATTCTTCCTGGTGTGTGATATCTCATTGTTGTTTTAAATTTGTATTTCCAGGATAATAAGCAATGAGAAAGTATAAGATAATACCCAGCTATCAATTCCAAACAAAAATGTTTCCCCAACCTCCTTTTTTCCTAACCTCTTCTTTTGATATGTAAAAGAAAGGAGTCTGGCTTTAGTTGGGCAGAGAGAGTATGGCAGAGGGAGCACATGGCAGAGGCCATGAGAGAAAAGCAAGTTATCTCCAATGAGTCTCACTCTAACTGCTTGGTGTATTATTTCTCTGCCACTACCCTGCTCATTAGACCCATCCGCCTAAGGGGTTAGAAACATGGTGCCTGGAGTAGTCTCATCAACTCGTGGTTATTTATATTTTTATTTTACAAGAAAGACTTTTTCATATAACTACTGGTCATCCATATGTCTTTTCTGAGGAAGTCACTGTTCATGTCTCCTCATTTTGTTTTTCATTTTGGCTTCTGAACCACAAATGCCCTGCCCACTGTATTGTCTCTCCAGCCTCTCTCCCTATTTTTTATATTCTCTAGGAACTTTTATTTGATGCTTTCTCACATAGCCCCACTTTCCAACCATCTCCAACACTTGATCATGCACCAAATGCCCTAGAATAAACTATTGAGAGGCAATAAGGAATTGGAGTTATCTCACATAATGGATCACTTCCCACATCCAGACTATTGAGTGGTAAGTTTTCCTGCCAAAGGCAACGCAAGGAATCACCTCCACATCCAGTTCCTGTGCTTTTTACTGGATGGGTATACATGAGTGCCAGGTGAATATATTTCTTGCCACTGGCAGGATCATCAGGAACCATAAGTGTCCTTTCCTGGTAATAACTAGTATCTAACCTGTATTCCAGAGAGATTTCTGGACATTCATCCCTGCTGCAGAGATCTAAAAGGCTGCATCCAGAATAAACTGCCTGCAGAAGTGAAGACCTGTGTTCTGTTCTTTGGAACATTGTGTGCCAGAAGAGTAGGATCCCTAGAAGACCTTGAATCTCATAAAGGCAGAAAAAGGAACAAATTTATCATAACATGGCCCTCTGGTTTAAAGTAGAGAGGGATAGTCTACTTTGTATTAGGAGACACCAAGTAGTACTTTCTCCCCCCAGGAATCCTGGCTCAGTGAACAAAGCCCCAGGAGGTCTAGCAGGGATGTGGAAGCAAAGGGAATAGAGAAGCATGACTAGAAACATAGATCAAAATCTTGGTCCAAGGAATGCATGAGTTTGTTGGCATCTACACTGGGATCTTATGTTCACACAAGTTAAGAGTAAAACAGGCAGTTTTGTGAGTATTTGCTCTTGTTTATTTAACAGGAATAGGTGGTTGAGATAGTAGGGAGGGGGCATGGACATCACGATGCCTGAGGCTTGGATCCTTTATTTTTCTGTCGCAGGCTTAGTCTCTGAGAAGAATGCTGGGAGAATCCAACATGCTCCAACTCATAGAGTTGACATGCAGATATTACCACAGAAAGTCAAACAGCAAGTGGCATTCGCTTCACTACATTCCAGGAAAATTGTACAGTGTTTAGTACAGAGATCGATGCTGGGTCGCATATCACATTCATTTTTATCTAAAAATACAGAATCAGAGTCGGTAGAATCAATCCTCGTAGGGCACCTAGTTCAAGTTCAACACTTTCTCCATAACTAAATCCAGGTACCAATAGTGCCTCTTGGATTTTCAGGAAATCCACTAACTGTCCCTCACCAAATACTGGTAATTGGTGGTCTAAAATCTTTTTTTTTCTTTTTTGGTTTTTGGTTTTTGGGTCACAACCGGCATCACTCAGGAGTTACCCCTACCTCCACGCTCAGAAATCGCTCCTGGCAGGCTCAGGGGACCATATGGGACGCCGGGATTCGAACCGATGACCTTCTGCATGAAAGGCAAATGCATTACCTCCATGCTATCTCTCTGGCCCCAGTGTGGTCTAAAATCGTAGTTCCTCATTTTTCTCAATGATACCAATGCCTATGTTTCCTGAACCCTCTCCTTGCTCCTGCAGCCAGAAAAATCTCCCACATTAGTTATAGTCTCAGTGAAGTCACCCTATCAAAGGTATACTTCATCCCTGAAATCACAACAAAGTCTGAGTCTTCCTCTTTGCCTTGGGTTCCCGGAATAAGATGAGCTAGCTTTCTTTACCCCTCTCTCCTTTCAGTGCAGCAGTCTCTGCCTCCAATATCCTCACCCAATCCCATAAAATATCATTCCCAATATTTCCCTCCCACCACCATCACTGTGATCTCTCTATCAGTACTTTTCATGTGGCATGAACACACCCAGATTTACTTCCCCAAGCTTTCCCTTTTTCATGTTTGCTCCATGCAAATATCCATGGCACATGTGCATAGATACAAAAAATTTGTTTGGGGGCTGGGTGGTGGCGCTGGAGGTAAGGTGCCTGCCTTGCCTGCGCTAACCTAGGACGAACCGTGGTTCGATCCCCCAGTTCCCCATATGGTCCCCCGTACCTGCCAGGAGCAACTTCTGAGCAACTAGCCAGGAGTAACCCCTGAGCATCACCGGGTGTGGTCCAAAAACCAAAAAAAAAAAAAAATTTGTTTAATTTTCTGATCTTATTCTCAATCTTGGTGTATCTTCCCCTGTCAACTGCACATTGCAGAATATGTTGGGTTTTTTTTTTTTAATAGAGTATAAGGAGATTAAAATTCCCCAGGTACCCTTGGGACTTCTCACGAGCTAGAGAGCATAACTTGGAAGAATATAGTTCTTATAAGATTGTGTTGATAATAAATGTACTATAACGGTTATGATTTCCAGATCTTCCTTAACCTGCACAAAAGCCCTCTTTTCCCTCCCTATAGTCACTCCCCAGTCCATCACCTACTCCGAATCTTCTTCAATTTACGTACTCCTCCTTGGACCGGCAGCAGCAGCACAGAGAGAAACAAGAAGAGTATCAGACTCTGTGTTGTCATGACTCTATCCGAAGCAGTGATCTCTGAACCTGATACAGAGCCTCAAGAACTTAGCCTGGAGAGGGAACAAAAGAAGGAGCAGGTTATCTGGACTCCTCCCTGCTTCTAATGGCTACCTCAGGGCAGGATGAGAAATCTGTGTCCTCCCCCTTGCCTATTCTTTACCCTGACACATTGCCTGAGGGACCTTTCTTCTTCAAGGATGATAATTCATTTCTACTAATTAATCCTCTCTTTTTACAAATAGTTTTTTTTCTGGAAAGACATTATTATTCTCACTTGAGGATATTCTCACTTGAGGATCCCTTACTCCTCAGTTTTTTCCCAATCTACTCCTTTCTCACCTGTATCTTCTCTACTTGGTCATCCTAGTGACTATGAAAGTTGGCTCTGAGAAAAATTCCAATGTCATCTGCTCCAACATCTATGGAAAGCAAAATAGAAATCTTGCGAAAAAAATAGGAATAGAGGGGCCAGAGATATAGCACAGTGGTAGGGCGTTTGCCTTGCATGCAGCCAACCCAGGAGATACATGGTTTGATTCCCAGCATCCTATATGGTCCCCCAGCCTGCCAGGGGCGATTTCTGAGTGCAGAGCTCTGAGTAACCCCTGATCACCTCCGTTTGTGACCCAGAAAACAATCAATCAATGAATTAATAAATAAAGTTTAATAAAATAGAAATAGAATTTCCATATGGCCCTGAAATACTACATCTTGCTATTTATCTGCAAAACACAAAGACATGAATTCAAAAGGATCTATGCATACCTACGTTCATTGCCACACTTAGTACAATTACCAACATATGGAAACAATTTAAAAGCCCAATTACAAATCAATAAGTTGTGGTATATGAAATACTATGCAACTCTAAGAAAGAACAAAATCATGCACTTTTCAGCAATGTTGAGTGAAATAAGTCAGAAGGAAATGAATAGATACAGAATGATCTCTCTCTTTTTTTTTTTTTTTTTTTTTTTTTTTTTGGTTTTTGGGTTACACCCGGCAGTGCTCAGGGGTCACTCCTGGCTCCATGCTCAGAAATTGCTCCTGGCAGGCACGGGGGACCATGTGGGGCACCGGGATTCGAACCGATGACCTTTTGCATGAAAGGCAAATGCCTTACCTCCATGCTATCTCCCGGGCCCCAGAATGATCTCTCTTATACATGAGACTTCAAGATACACATTAAGGTAGCAACAAAGGGCCAAGCACCACATAATGGAAGAACTGGTTCTCATAATTTAGTTGAGGAGGGAGATGGGTACACTGGTCATGAGTGTAGTGTTGGATTTATGTGGATGACAAACCATTTTTAATAGTAATGTAAATCTAAGAAGCTCCATTTTAAATCATGTATCAAACAAAAATGTACATCAACACCACTAGTCTACAATAATGGATGGGAGTCTGGATGAACATTGAAAGCATTAAAACTGTTCTTTAAGGCATTTGCCTTGCCCACATATGGTCCCCTAAGCCAGGAATGATTCCTGAGCACAGAGCCAGTAATAACCCCTGAGTGCCATCAGGTGTGACCCAAAAAACAAAACAAACAAAAATAAAAACCTGCTCTTTAAAGAGTTGGAGAGCTAGTACAGCAGGTAAGGTGCTTGCCTTGCATAGCCCAGGTTCAATCC
Organism: Crocidura indochinensis; assembly: GCA_004027635.1. Classification (NCBI taxonomy): domain Eukaryota; kingdom Metazoa; phylum Chordata; class Mammalia; order Eulipotyphla; family Soricidae; genus Crocidura; species Crocidura indochinensis. The sequence goes on from PVKC010022744.1 coordinate 14,687, forward strand.
CTGCCGATTGGGTCTCAAGATCCAAGACAGAAGTGATCCATGAGCATACAGAGTCAAGAGTAAGCCCTAAGAACAGTCAGGTGTAACAAAGATGAGTGAAAAAAGATCTTAAAGTAGTTTGGAGAGGAAAATGCAGCTCTCACTATTTACAAATGATGACCGGCCACACAGAGCACTAAAAAGTAGACATCAAAAAATATGATAAACAAGGGGGCCGGAGAGATAGGATAGGATGGTGGTTCGAATTCCAGTATGGTCCCCTGAGCCTGCTGGGGGCGATTTCTGAGCGTAGAGCCAGGAGTAACCCATGAGCACTGCTGGGTGTGACCCAAACCCCCCCAAAAAATATATATATGATAAACAAAAGGAGATGTTAATAAGGTAATATTACAGATTAATATAGGAAAGCCATATGTAGCCAATAAAGCATATTTCTCTGTATTAGCAACAACAGAAAATAACTAAGATATTATTTGCAATTTTATTTAAAACATCAAACCTCGGGGCCCAGCGGTGGCACTGGAGGTAAGGTGCCTGCCTTGCCTTGTGCTAACCTAGGACGGACCGCGGTTCGATCCCCCAGTTCCCCATATGGTCCCCCGTGCCTGCCAGGAGCGACTTCTGAGCGAATAGCCAGGAGTAACCCCTGAGCGTCACCGGTAGATGCAGCTGGAGGTAGAAGGGAAATTAGGGACATTGGTGGAGGGAAGTGGACATTCGTGAAGGATTTATTTGACTGGAAAACAATAATAACTTAGTAAGTCACAATGCTTTGGGGGTTTTTGGGGGGGTTTTTTGTTTGTTTTTTGGTTTTGGTTCACACCTGGCAGCACTCAGGGGTTACTCCTGGCTCTACTCTCAGAAATCGCTCCTGGCAGGCTCAGGGGACCATATGGGATGCCAGGATTTGAACCATCATCGTTCTGCATGCAATGCAAACACTCTATCTCCATGCTATCTCTCCGGCCCTGCTTTGATTTTTTTTTTTAAAGATGACCAGAAAAGTTCTTTAGGATTAAATATAGCAAAGAAATGCCAGGAAGTTACAGATAGGGTGCAAAAAAGTTAGTGAAATGATACTAATAAGATCTGGATAGAAGAGGTACGACAGTTGAGGATGAGGGGGAATGGAGGCAGATTTGGAAATATCACTTAGCTCTTGGAGAGTGGACATGTTTGGGAGGTGCTTGAATCTCTGCCAAACCCTCCCAATTTCCACACATAAAAAAAGGCCAGTCACAGCAAGCCTTCACTTTCCCCTCCTTTCCTCTCTATTCCTCAAAGCTTCATCTAGTCAAGCCTGGCAGTTTTCATGTGTACCAATCCATTTGTTCCACCGGTGAGCAGCATGAAGCTTTTACTCCTTGTGCAATCACTGCTGTTGACTAACCTCTCACCACAGCTAGTGTCTGGGAGTCCCAAGCAACTCTTTCTGAGTAGGTGCTGGCTCTGGGCTGGGGTTTGGGGATGGTAGGGAATGGAAGCATCTTAAAGAGAGAATCTGAAGATTGGCCTCAGAGGCACACCTCCCCAAAGAAATATTTATACATATGTATATATACATATCTATGTGTATATATATACATATATATATATATACACTATCACACTAAAAAAATCTCAACATTGGGACCAGGGCGGTGGTGCAGCAGTAGGGCATTTGCTTTGCAAATGGTTGACCTGGGACCTATGGCAGTTGGATCCCGAGGGGTCCCACATGGTCCCCCCAGAGAGCGATTTCTGAGCACATAGCCAGGAATAACCCTTGAGCATCACCAGGTATGGTACAAAAAACAAAAAAAATCTCAGCATTATTGATAACATGATCTAGGTTTGTTTTTTTTTTTTTGGTTTTTGGGTCACACCCGGCAGTGCTCAGGGGTTACTCCTGGCTCCATGCTCAGAAATTGCTCCTGGCAGGCATGGGGGACCATATGGGGCACCGGGATTCGAACTGATGACCTTTTGCATGAAAGGCAAATGCCTTACCTCCATGCTATCTCCCGGGCCCCGATGATCTAGGTTTTGATCTTTGCTCAACTGCTTACTGAGCAACAAAATTGCTGGGTCTCAGATTTTTATCTTTTTGATAGATATAAAGATATTGAAATACTTTAAACCCAGGACTTCCTGCTTGCTAGGCATGTGCTCCAGCCCATAGAGCTATCTCCCAAAGCCCATCTTTTCTGGCATTAAAACAGAGGTAAAAATTAAGTTACTAAAAAACATGAGTTGGAGTCTACATATTCTTGGTTTTAAAGGATGTTTGGAGAGGTAAAAAAAAAAAAAAAAGGAGTCGAGAGCAAGCATCATTGCCCAACTAAACCCAACAAGAGTTCTGATCACTATTATATTAACTTTAATAAAAAATAAATGGGGGGGGGGGCAGGTAGATAGCATGGAGGTAAGGCATTTGCCTTGCATGTTGAAGGACGGTGGTTCAAAACTCAGCATCCCATGTGGTCCCCGGAGCCTGCCAGGAGTGATTTCTGAGCACAGAGCCAGGAATAACCTGAGCACCACCAGGTATGACCAAAAAAACAAAAACAAAAAAAAATGGATTAAAGATCTTTAAAAAACAAAACAAACAAACAAACAAAAATAATGGGAAGCCCAGAGTGATAGTCCAGTAGGTGGGGCACTTGCCTAACATACAATTTACCCTATTCAATCCCTAGCACCACATATGGTCCTCCAAGCCCACCAGGAATGATCTCTGAGTAAAAAGCCCTGAGCACCACCAAGTATGGCCCAATAATAAAATGGGAAATTAAATTTTATTCATCATGCCAACTTTTTTCAGTGGGCAGAGCTTCTTCAGAATGTTAGAAGAAAAATATATGGGGTCAGAGAGATAGCATGGAGGTA
>PVKC010022745.1:0-10563 GCA_004027635.1 Crocidura indochinensis
TATATATTGTCAATACTGAGTTTGATCTCTGGCACTACATGAACCCCTTGGCATCACCATGTACAACTCTGAAGACCTCCCAGTACTTTTGGGTGTGGCCCTGGAGGCCACCTCCACTCCCATTCAGCTTCTCACTGGTGATTTTTTTTTTGTTTTTGTTTTTTGGGTCACACCCGACAGTGCTCAGGGTTATTCCTGGCTCCATGCTCATAAATTGCTCCTGGCAGGCACGGGGAACCATATGGGGAACCGGGATTCGAACCGATGACCTTTTGCATGAAAGGCAAATGCTTTACCTCCATGCTATCTCCCAGGCCCTCACTGGTGATTTTTGGGGCAGCATTGAATAATTGACCTTGGATCTTTTAGCAGAGAATTATCAGGAGTGACCCTGAGCCCCATTTGAGTGCCCTCTCCCCAAATAAAAGGTAAAAGAATTTCAGCTCTCATTTACTGACCTGTTTTGAGGTTTGGTGGGGTTTTTTGTTTTGTTTTCAGTTTGTAAAGATACTATGTAGTTTAATAGAGACAAACTTACTACTTAGTTTTTGAAAAATAATTTTTCTTAAAAATTAGATAACCAGGGGCCCGAGAGATAGCATGGAGGTAAGGCGTTTACCTTTCATGCAAAAGGTCATAGGTTCGAATCCCAGTGCCCCATATGGTCCCCTGTGCCTGCCAGGAGCAATTTCTGAGCATGGAGCCAGGAGTAACCCCTGAGCACTGCCGGGTGTGACCCAAAAACCAAAAAAAAAAAAAAAAAATTAGATAACCAGGATTTTTCTTTTTTTCTTTTTTTTTTGGTTTTTGGTTTTTGGGTCACACCCGGCAGTGCTCAGATTTTAAAATCTGTTTGTATAAATAGGTGGAATTTCTAAATTGCTTGTAAAAAAAAATTCTAGAGTTATTGCTTTCAACCCAGTAAACTGGTTAGGATTAGATTGCACAAACATTCTCCTCTTCCCCACTTTATCTCCAAAAGACTGCACATATATGCCAGAATGAAGCTTTTTGCTTTCTCAAGTTTTTTTTAAAAAACAAAACAAAACAAATGTTGGTAGCACAGTGCCTAGAGCAAGTCACGGAACTCAACCCTATTCTGTTTATATTTTTATCTGTGAAGGTGATCTGCAACACTCAGAAGGATTTCACAATATTTGAAAATACAAATCCAAAGGAAATTCTAGGCACAGACCACACTAGTGTTGAGATTGAATACTTCTAAATAGAAAGTCATAGAAATCCAGGCAGTTAGGATATTTTGTGGAAAGTAGGAAATGTAATTTTAGACTTCTAATCAGATGTAAAATCAAAGTTATTATCTGATGCTTTCAGGCAGTTTTACTGTGGAAACTTGGTCTTTATGTCAAGATTTACACTAGAGTATGAAAAAGATCACTAATGTTCTAATAATGTTTTACTGATAAAGTTTGCCAAAGAACTTTTTATGCAGAATTTAGTTTTGCCATGTAGCCTAAAGCAAGAGATTCTTATCCTTGTGCATCTGCCCATGTTATTCATTAAAAAATGACTGTTCAGCAAGTCGTGGGCACACACGTGTGCACACACACATACATACACATGTAATGACTTGTTCTTTTTAAGATAATCTCAGAGATATTACAGGTTTCAGGCAGCCATTTTTTTTTTTCAGGCAGCCATTTTTTAAGCCACCTTGTTTTTACTGTATTTAAGGTCATGATTTAATGGTATTTTTATCAAAAGCTAAACGTGCACATCTCGAGTCAGAAAGCAAGTTTTGCTTCTCAAATAAAAACATAGTTGTGTTTTGACATGACTTAATGTCTTTAATAGATGCTTGTCCCTGTATTACCTCTCTGATCACTCCTAGATCACTGTTTCCAAAGGTGGATGAATGGCTGCTGAATCCTTCCAGTGGAGTGGTAGTTGCCTAGTGGGGGGTGAGTACTTTCTGTTTGTTAATTTAAAGAAGGTAGTTTTTTCCTGGGGTTGCTAGGTTTGAAAATCTCCTAGAAGCTCAATATTTCTGGGTTTGCTTGTTTGTTTTTAAGAGCTATGGAGACTACAGCCAGCACAACTAATCTTTAAAGGGGTTTCACCTTGTCCTTTGAACTTGAAAGTTTCCATTCTAACTACCAAATGCATTCTGAAAAGTTCACTCATATTTGAAAGCAGTACCTGTTCCTGTAGAGTTACTATTTAACATTGGATTATTAAAGTCAGCTTATTTCATGTTCAGTTTGAATGGCTCTTTCCTTTCTTGAGCCTGTTACTGTATGGAAGTAGTGGATGGTGACTATCAAGACGGATGCAGTTTCTGTCTCATTAACTTTTGTCGGATGTTACTCTAAGGTTCAGAAAACTGGACTGCATAGAATCTGCTACTACTTACAGTAACCTTGTATTGATTCTGCTGTGTACTATCAAGGTCTTTCCTATCTTTCACCTGTTATCAGTAGTCATCTCAAATGCTGTGCTTAGTTCCAGCTAGGAGTCACTCATTCAAGCAAATATTTGAAGACAGTTTGACTTTGTAAGATATAAATGACTTTCTATTTCACTTGTCTTAGATCAAGGAAGAATTGTTCTTTTTTCGTTGTTGTTTTGTGTGTGTGTGTGTGTGTGTGTGTGTGTGTGTGTGTGTGTGTGTGTGTGTGTGTTTTAGTGGGATCACACCCGGCCCCACTCAGGAGCTACTCCTGGCTCTAGGCTCAGAAATCACCCCCGGCAGGCTCTGGAGACCAGACTGGATGCCCGGTTTCAAACTACCTTCCTTCTGCATGCAAGGCAAACGTCCCAAAGAATTGTTCTTAAACATATCCTATCTTGGATCCTTCTTGATAGGCCAAGAAATTACACAGATTAGTTTTTATTTGGTTTTGTGGCCACCTTCCAGAATGCTAGCACTCCCATCTTCTTAAGTTGTCTACTGGTAATTTGTTTGATTTTCTGTTTGTTTGTATGGTGTTAATGTTTCTTTTCATAGAAATTCATTTACATGACTCCCTAAACACTGCTAAAGTTGTTCTTCGAATACCCCCTTCCCCTAAAACACATATTTTCCTATTTGTAAGCAGTAGACAAGTTTTTATCTTAAAAAAAAAAATCAGGGGCCCGGGAGATAGCATGGAGGTAAGGTGTTTGCCTTTCATGCAAAAGGTCATTGGTTCGAATCCCGGTGCCCCATATGGTCCCCCGTGCCTGCCAGGAGCAATTTCTGAGCATGGAGCCAGGAGTAACCCCTGAGCACTGCCGGGTTTGACCCAAAAACCACAAAAAAAAAAAAAAAATCAGTCTATCTTATAGTAAGTTTTGCCAGTTGAACTCTTTATAAACCTCTAACCCAAGTTTGAGGCTGGAGATAGCTCAAGGAATTGAGTACATATCTTGCATGCAGGAGGCCTGAGTTTGATCTCTGATACCACATAGCCCTATACCAAGACACTTGTAAGAAAGAAAAGCCAAGTTGTCTTTAGAGAGAAATGCATATTAAGGCTGATCACTTTGTTTTTAAATCACAAATACATAATGTGACTAAAGTAACTTGGCTCTCTTTTTCACCAAAATAAACATTGTTGATTACTAAGCTGTATTAATCAATAAAAAGTGATTTCCAAAATGGGGAAGACACAGAAAAGAGACTATATTTTAATATACTACTTTTGCATAAGAGGAAAAACAGGAATATAGATACACATTTGCTTTTGTTTAATTTTAATTTATTGTTGTACTTTATTATTTTCTTTTATTTATACTTTTACAGTAGTGTTAATATTATCTGCTCCATTCCTTCCCACCCTTTCCCATGTTCCCAGTAAACTCAAAAATCAATGAAAATGGGAAAAGGCGTGAAGTAAAACGTGTGTGTGTGTATGTGTGTGTGTGTGTGTGTGTGTGTGTGTGTGTGTGTGTTATTGAACTTGGGCCTCCTACATACAAAGCATATTTTTAGCCAGTTGAGCAATCTCTGGTCCTGCATATTTTTGTTTGTTTTTGGGCTACACCTGGCAGTGCTCAGCGATTACTCCTGGCTCTGCCCTCAGAAGTTGCCTCATGCAGGCTCAGGGGACCATATGGGATGCTGGGGATCTAACCAGGGTCTGACCCAGGTCAGTCGCTTGCAAGGCAAATGCCTTACCACTGTGCAGTCCACTCTGGCCCCTGGTCCTACACATCTTATCAAGTTTATATTTGATGTTACTTACTTGTTATTCAGGAAAAGCTCTCTTTTTTGCTGGGTTCAGACTTGGAAGTCAAAGTTCACCAAGAAGACAACTTCTGTCTCCTGACAATTCTCTTTTCTCTCCTTTATTCTCTTCACCAAAGTTTGCAATACTCTGTGGCCTCATGTATTTCTCTGTTGGCTGACTCTTCAGTACAGTAACTTTTATTTGTGTTACAGATTTGTCAAATAGCAAGACACCGAATGTTTGGTGCTTTGGTTCAAGGTCTCCCACCAATTTTTAGGGGCTTTCTCACAGCATACTGGCAGGCATCTTTTTTCTGTTTGTTTGTTTTTGTTTGGGGGCCATATCCAGCAGTACTCAGAAGCTACTCCTGGCTCTGCACTGAAAAATTACTCCTGGCAGGCTTCGAGGAACTTATGAGATGCTGGGGATCAAACCTGGGTGAACTTTGTGCAAGGCAAATATCCTACCCACTGTGCTCCAGCCCCAGACATAACTTGGATTCTACCACCTGTCAGCCCCAGTTGCCAAGGCATGGGATTATCAGTGAGCTCAGGAGCATCTTTCTCTCCTCTCTTTGCAATGACCAAGAGGGTCACTGTAATTGGCATCCACTGTGCAACCATGAATATATCTGCACTTTTCTTTTTCTAGTTCTCCAGAATCTAAAACAGAACCACCCCTACTCACAAGCAGTCAAATGCTGTCTTGATCAAGAGAGTCTCCTTACATCCTGGTTTCCTTGTTTGTTCCCAGCATTTATTTGAACCTTGTAACCTTTCCATCCTTCTTCAAAAGTGTTAGCAGCCATTGCTCATACAAGAAACAGAGTCTTTATTCAGAAAGTTAGGGGCCCGGGAGATAGCATGGAGGTAAGGCGTTTGCCTTTCATGCAGAAGGTCATCGGTTCGAATCCCGGTGCCCCATATGGTCCCCCGTGCCTGCCAGGAGCAATTTCTGAGCATGGAGCCAGGAGTAACCCCTGAGCGCTGCTGGGTGTGACCCAAAAAAACAAAACAAAACAAAAAAAAAACAAACAAACAAAAAAAAGAAAAAAAAAGAAAGTTAGTGAATTTTTGGCATCCAGTGGCTGGGAATGAGATGTTCAACTTCATGCCTAAACAGCCTTCAAAGATAAAGTTTGATAGAGTCAAAAATTAAAGAAAAAAGGAAACCTTAAAAGTACTTATCAATAGAACAGTAGTACAATGGGTAGAGCTCTTGCCTTGCATGTAACCGATTTGGGTTCAAACTCTGGCATTCCTTATGGTTCCCTGAGCCCTCGGGCTGGAGAACAGTTGGTAGGATATTCTGGTAGGATAAATTTGGAATAATAGGTTGGTATATAAAGGTTGGTAAATAATAGGTTGGAATAATAAAGTTGGTAGGATAAATTTGGAATAATAGGCCAGAGAGAGAATAGCAGAATTTGCCTTGCATGTGACGGACCCAGGTTCGATTCCTAGAATTCCATATGTTGCCCGAGCATAGTCAAGGGTACATGTGTATAGAGCCAGAAGTAAACCCTGAGCACCAGGTTTGCACCATGAACAATATAAAATGGGAATAATGTGTTGTACCATAGTAGACTGCTTGCCTTACATGAGGCAAACCTGGGTTCATGTCTGGACACCGAAATTACCCCATGAGCCCTGCCAGAGTGGTTCTTAAGATCAGAGCCAGAAGTAAACCCTGAGCACAGAATCAATCGGTAAATACTATTTAAAAATAGGGCCCAGAGAGATTGCACAGCGGCGTTTGCCTTGCAAGTAGCCAATCCAGGACCAAAGATGGTTGGTTCGAATCCCGGTGTCCCATATGGTCCCCTGTGCCTGCCGGGAGCTATTTCTGAGCAGACAGCCAGGAGTAACCCCTGAACACCGCCGGGTGTGGCCCAAAAACCCAAAAAAAAAAAAAAATAGATTCAAAATAAATAAACTGGAGATGACAGTATAAATGTATAAATAAAGCAAAAATACTTATTTCTCTCTCCATTAAAAGAATTGAAGCAGTGATACCAATTAGCATACTTGATGCCCAAATATTAATTTTTAAATACCATTTTCTCCTGAAAAACCATATGGGCACCTTCCAAAAATAGTGGTACCATGTTAGAAAAGCAGTAACAAGGTGGGCTTGATGCCTCTGCTCAGAAAGTAAGAAACGGCTTAACTGGGTTCATGACAGAGGGTCAGATGAGTCAATTTGAGCAAGCAAGGCTCCCAGTGGTCCAATTTGAGATAATTGGTGCATCTGTTCACTCATTGTTTAATTGAGTATAACATGTTGAATAAAAATATGAATAACAAAGGAAAAAGGGAAAAGGATTCTTTGCAAAAGGATGCAGTTGTTCTATGTGAAAGGAATGTTGGGATAAAATGCTATTTAAAATGAAGGTTGTGATTCTATAAACTCTTTCCTCTAATTAGTTCAGATTATAAAAATGTTTAAAGATTAAACAGGTGATAAGGTCACTAGGGAAAAAGATATTCACCACAAATTAACCCTAACTTAGAAGGGTTCAGATCTCTGCATCACATATGGTTCCCTGAGCACTGTCAGGAGTGAACCCTAACACTGTCCATTGTGACCCCAAAGCAAAAAGAAAATTTTTTAAATAACATAATTACCAAATCCATATAGTGAACCATGATTCCTTCCTGGATTAGAATAAGTTGGGAAGCTATAGGATCTATAGTGAAGATATGTTTGAGAAAATGGGTGAAATATGCACACAGATTAGATAGTTGATAGAAAACAATTATTACAATTTCCAAGTATGAGTACATGGTTCTCTAGAATATCTTCCACCTTCTAAAGAATTTATTGATAAAAGTTGGAAAAAGAAGTGCATCAGTAAGGGTGGAAGGCACTCATAAATCACGAAAGTCATGGATTTGTCCCAGGAACCTAGATTTTTTTAATCACCGTTCAAAAAAATAATTATAGCCAAAAGTGAGAGAAAGAGACATGATATGTTTTCATACAGTATAGGCGACAAACTTGAAGATGAGGAAAGTATAGTCCAGCCAGCAAGCTGAACAGGTAGCTAACTAAGCATTGAACTATTATCCATAAGTGTATTGCTTACTGATGATGTACGTTGTGGTTTTCCCTGTCCTACTGGTAACAACTAACTGAGTCTCTTAATCTTACTTCTGGTTGGCAGTTGGAGGTCCAAATCACTATTTATTAGAGCACTTTAGGAGGTACTTGCAAGTCAGTGAGAAGGCTGGTGTTTATATGAAGAGAGGGAGAGTAGCTAATAAGGTACAATGGTAAAATCACGACTATGGCAGTTTTTCAGGCTTCATGTTCTTTCCTCATCATTGAAGTGACTCGGCAGCTTGAGCTTTGTTGCCTTACCTTTTCTTTCCAGCCAAGCATGGACAAATGACCCAGTTGAGTCTCATTTTATAATGAGGGTTTCTTGCGACTTAGAATTGTGTGTGGTGGGTGATGTGGGGACAGACTCAGGTGGGCTGTGCTGTGATAAGTCAGTTTGTACACTTCCTCTCCAGAAACTCAGGTCCCGGTCTGGGAAAACTGAGAAGTTAAGAAACCTAAGACAAGGAAGATAAGACACAACAGCCTCAAACCCGCTAAGCTGTTGAAGACTGGTTTCTGTACTAAGGAATGGAAGAAGTGACGAGATTGAACTCAAGCTCAAGATTGAGTCCCAGGAGAATGAATGGTTTTCTAGTGATGGCAGATGTGCTGGGAAGGGAAGATGGCCTTCTTAGGGGTGGGAGAGCAATTTATTTTACCTCGTTAAAATCAAAAATCAGGGCTGGAGAGATAGCACATCGATAGGGCGTTTGCCTTGCATGCAGCCAATCCAGGACAGAAGATGGTTTGAATCTCGGCATCCCATATGGTTTCCCATATCTGCCAAGGGTAATTTCTGAGCACAGAGCCAGGAGTAACCCCTGAGGGCTGCCGGTGTGACCCCAAAACCAAAATAAATAAAAGTCAGAAATCCAAACCTAGGGGCCAAAGTGGTGGTGCGGCGGGGTAAGGCGTCTGCCTTGCCTGTGCTAGCCTAGGACAGTCTGCGGTTCGATCCCCCTGAGTCCCATATGGTTCCCCAAGCCAGGAGTAATTTCTGAGTGCATAGCCAGGAATAACCCCTGAGTGTCACCGGCTGTGGCCAAAAACAAAACAAACAAAAAAATCCATACCTGTATAATTCTTATTTGTAAATATCTTACTCTGCTTCTTTGGGTTTTTCTGAAAATGAAATATAAGTTGATCACTGGTAGTTATTAAAAAAGATCATGTACCTGTTAAAATGACAGTATATCATACCTTCTTCTTTTCCTCTAAAAAAGAAGTAGGTGAGAGTAGACTTTGTAGAAGAATGATTAACCAGAGGCTTATGAGGAAAAAAATGGAGCCCCGAAGAGAAACTATGAGGCTAAATTGCTTGCCTTGCATGCAGCTGGCTCAGATTTGATTCCCTAGCATTGACTATAAGGTCCCAAAAGAGAGATTAGATTAGAAAGATTCACTGGAGGGGTGGGAGAGATAGCACAGTGGTAGGACATTTGCCTTGCATGTGGCCAACACAGGACGGACCCAAGTTCCATTCCCAGCATCCCATATCGTCCCCCTGCCAGGAGTGATTTCTGAGCACAGAGCTAGGAGTAACCCCTGAACACTGCCAGGTGTGGCCCAAAAGCAATAAAAAGAAAAGAAAAATGGTTCGGTGGAAATTCTAGCAGGTGTTCTCTTACACAATGTTTACTGGTTCGCCCTGTTAGAATTTCTAGTTTCTAACCATAAAAAAGAAAACAAACAAAAAAATTTCTAGTTTCTGATAGTCACCTTTTGTTAAATATTAACGAAATGCTTTCCATAATATCTAAGTAAAACATTCTGCACATTCCATATTCTAGAGGAGACAGAGTAAGACATACTGCTTTTATTTATGAACATTTATTTGGGAATAAATGTCTTCAAATCAACATTGGCCCTTCAAATAATCTTCAGAAATAAAGAAGACACATCCTGGGCCCAGAGACGTGGAACAGGGGGTCAAAGCAACCTCTCTTGCAGTGGAACCGACTATTTGATCGCCAGGACCACATGGTCCCCTGAGCATCATTTGATGTATACCTGGAGGACTCCCCGAGCACTGTGAATAGGACCTTGAGTGGTAATCCTCTGCTTCAGGGCTCCAGCAGCACCACCTACTTAGGCAGTTTTATGAACCTTCAGCTCAGTGGCTGAGAATCACAGCTCAGTAAGTCTCCCCATTGAAAAGCATAGCCTCACTTCTAAGTCCTGCTTTTTTTATTCTTCATCTACTTAACTATTGTTTTACCTTTGCATCTAGTTCTTCACCCTTTTGAGAATCTTTTCTGAGGATATTAAAAATCATTTTGGGGAACCAGAGTGATAGCACAATGGGTAGGAAACATGCTTTGCATACAGCCAACCCAGGTTCTCATCACCAGCATCGAATATAGTCTCCTGAGCTCTCCAGGAGTGATTTCTGAGTGCAGAGCCAGGAATAACCCCTGAGCACCATCAGTTGTGACCCACCCACACACTCACACAAAAAAAAGTTGTTTATGGGGTGATATTTTGTGGAGCTTGGTCAGCTGCATGTAAGGCAAATGCCCTACCCACTGTATTATCACTCTAGCCCCCTAGCCTCTGATTTTTGGGACCCTAATCTGTGAAAACGTTTGGATTTCAACATGTGAAGAAGTGATAAAATTCTGGCATGGACATTTGCATTCTCAATATACCGGGGGGTCAAACAACATAGATAATATATTCTATGAATATTATCCTGCTCGTCATCTCATCTCTTTACCATAATATCATTGTTGAATTATGTCACAGTTAGAATCTTTTTAATTCAAGGGCTAGACAACATGATTAGGTGGGACCTAAAATTGCTTTTGGTAGCAGAGCCTATATTTATTATGTCAAGGTGAACACCACACTGGAGAACACCCTTCCACTGCAGTGAAAGGGAAACGTCAGTCTAGATGGGAAGGAAGACAAGGCTTTCATGCCTTGTTGTAATGTAGTCCACTGTATTTATAAGTTGTGAGAGCATCAAATTGTTGCAGGAAAAGAATTCACCAGCAGTTGTGCTGGTACAAAAAGACATCTATTCACTCTTGTTAAGGCTTAACATTCTGTCCACTTCAAATAGGAGCCACACTCATTATTTGAGAGCTGGGATTTGTAAAGAAAGACATTTTTTTTGGGGGGTCCCACACCCGGTGACGCTCAGGGGTTACTCCTGGCTATTCGCTCAGAAGTTGCTCCTGGGAGGCACGGGGGACCATATGGGGAACCGGGGGATCGAACCAGGGTCCTTCCTAGGTTAGCGCAGGCAAGGCAGGCAACTTACCTCCAGCGCCACCGCCCAGCC
>PVKC010022746.1:0-17551 GCA_004027635.1 Crocidura indochinensis
TGCATGGATCCTAAGTGCAGAGCCAAGAGTAAATCCTACTCACTGTTAGATGTGGCATACCAAAATAAAACAAGAAGTCCCAGTTGATGATTTTGACTTTGGACACAGTGAGGAAAGCTTATGGCCAAGAAAGAAATTCTTACCAGGCAGGATAAGTTTCAGGGATAAATGAAACCACACTATAAATATGATCTGAGATAAAGTTATGCAGTGATGATACTTCAAACCATGTTAACTTTACCTACATGTTAGGTAATAGCTCCTGTGCTATATAGACTTTATATTTTCAAGATATTATATACTCTATGACAGATATGTGGTGGCTATTTTCATTTGGAGATGTGGAAGCTAGTTATAGATTTTCAAATTTCTTTCTTGACACTTCAATAGCTAAGAGTTAAAGTAAAATTAACTTGCTATTGTCCAACAACAGATAATGTGGATCATGAAGATGTGGTAGTTGTAAGGAATGATACAAGCATGCAATTCACTGAAACATGGATTTAATGGGAAGATAACAAGTTAAATGAAGTAAGCCAGGAGAAGAAGAATAAAAACAAAATATCAATTATATGTGGTGTTTAGAATAACTGCATGAAGGAATATAATGGTTTAAATGGGGGTTGTCTAGAACTCTATTGTCCACTTGTCCACAGAGTATAGTAAGGACAAGAAAATATTTAATTGGATGAGAAAGCCAGATGTGGAATAAATGAAGATGTGGTCAAGGGGTTTCAGGTGCATTGATAGTGTAAAGAAAGGACAGAAATAAATATCCAAACCATAGAGTCAACAATAATGAAATCATGAGACCTAAACTTTAATAACCAAACTTAAAATGACACCTGGTATGATGGCAGGCTAGGGTGGGAGGGAGGTTTGGTATGGACTCTGGGAACATTGGTGGTAGGAGGTTGACTCGGTGGTGTTAGACTAGAAACAGTGTTTGTCTAAAACTTATCTCTCAATAACTTAGTAACTCACAAAGCTTTACATAAAAATGATTAATAAAAATTAAATGTTAAAAAATAAGTTGCTTATTTGAGACCACAGCGCTAGTTAGTTGCAGAAAGTTTCTAATGTCATAATATTCACAGACAGCAGTAAAACTGCCTGTAAATTGATCTTGCTTTTTATAATTAACATCAGATCTGGGACTGGTATACCAGGTTACTTAGCTTTGGTGTTACACTTCCTTTTACATACAGACCCAATGGGTATTTTCACTGTAAAGTATTCTATATGTATTTATGAAGGCTTACTATGAACAGATCTTGGGAGACCCTGGGGATATAAAAATTAATAGGTGCAAGTTCTTAACCTCTGTATCTTGAGATACAATGAATGACTGATATTTGAAGAAGAAAATTATAGTAGGAGTGTGGTAAATGCGATTATAAAGATATACATAAATGCTGTGGGAGATGAGGACACAGCAAATAGTTCAGCCTTGAAGGAATAAGGTGTGACCTCACAAAGATGGTGAAATGCAAGTTGGGTCATAAAATATGACTGAGTTCTCTAATCAGAGAAGGGAAAAAGTACATTCCAAAAAAGGGAACAGCATGTGCAAAAATCTAAAGTTGTGAAAGACATCAGTATGTTGGGGTAAGAAGTTCAGGGAAAGAACATGGAGAGAAGACGAGTAGGATGCAGCTTAGGATCAGATGCTGAAGTTATATTATTCATAGTCAAGGAAAATTTGTCTCAAATCTTTTTGGTTACCCAAAAAAATTCCGAAGCCAGAGTGCGGATAGATTAAATTATCTTTTTAAGATGCCAACTCAACAAGACATAAAAGGCAGGGAAGGTTCGGCAGTGGTACTTATGAGAACAAAGGAGATTGTAGATAGATGGAGTTCTGAGATCTAACTAGTTCTTCAAGCTAAGCTCCCAGGTGTTATCTAGCTTGTGGAAGATAAGGAAAGAATATCTGAGGATAATGTGGTAATTTATACCAAATCAGAGTTCTGCAAACCAGGATTGAAATTAAGGTCATAGAGCGCATTTACTCTAAGTTAAACTGGGGACAACAAATTTCTTCCAGCATGGTGTTTTAGGATTCTGCAAAAATGTCTGGAGAAGTAAGAAGAAAAATGTGGGAGAGACATAAGAGCTGGATATAATAACTCAGGAAACCACAACACAGAGATGGTACTTCAAACTACACACACATGTATGTAGTCTCCAGGGAGATGGGTGGGGTTGGAAAAGAAGACCTGAAGTGGAGAAACCTTTAGTAGTTCTGTGATCCAGCATCTCTAGTGCAGACTCTAATGCAGAGTCTTACTGAGTTTGGTTTCCATTGAGGGAATTCTGGCTTTTTTGAATGAACATAGACAAATCGATCATTCCATGCTTAATTCAAAGCCCCTACTAGTTCACAGTATTTTAGTTTTCTAAAATTGCTACTTTATTTCTTATAGATGATGCTCACAAGACCATGCAGTACTGATGCTCAAACTTATAGGCACGAACATGCTAGCCATGTATTGTGTCACTTGCACTATGTCCATGTCCCAGTTTTCTAAAATTATTATCCCAATAACTATTTATTGAGAACATGTGCCTAGTGGAGGATGAAGCTATGAGTCAGACATGGTCTCAATCTTCAAAGAGTTTCTGCTTAATATCAGGGGAGCTGAAAAGCAAATTAAACAGCAAGTGTGAAAGTGTTTTGCAGGTGGCCTGATTGAATAGGTGAGAAGTTATTTTCATTTTTTAAATGATGTGTATAGGACTCAGAGAATTAGTAAGGATGGTTTGAAGTTGAGGAGATTCCTCGATTGAGTGTAGACCTAAGAAGAGTTTCTTCAAAGAGTTGGGACTGAACATGCAGGGTGGGTAGGATTTGTGCAGGCAAACTAGGTTGTTGGGGAGTCAGGAGCATATTGCAGGTGGAGAGAAATTGAGACGCAATTGTGTTACAGACTGATGAGAACCAATTGTGATAACTTGAGTCTTTTTTAGCAATTGATTGTTCATTGCTTCTTGGGCCATGGCAATAGAGTGCAAGAACTCAATTTCATGCCCAACAAGGGTGACCCGTGGCAGCCCAGCTCCCAAGATGGGTCAGAGGGGTCTAGAGGCCTCACCCTGCCCCCGTCCTGACTCATTGTGGGACCAAGCTACTTTAGTGCTTCATTTCCCTTGGTCAAACGAGGATGATTTGAATGCACCTGCCTTTCTTCCGTTCCCCCTCCTTGGCTAGGGTGGCCGTTGTGAGGAGTAGGGAGTGCTTCCTAATTATGGTTCTGTGGCTGAGGCCCCACGTGAAGGCTCTTGGCGGTCTAACTCAAATGAAGTGGGGGGCCGGCTGACTGCTCAGCCATCCTCAGAGGCCACATGGGTTATTTCTTCACAGGACTACTCCGGTCTGGTTTCGAAGTTGCAAATTTCAGAAGTAAGTGCAATTGCTCTTTCAAAAAGAGGAGGGGAGGAGACGTGTGAAGTGGAGTGCCACCTGCAAGAAATTTTCTGAGTTTCACCAGTAATGCCTTGTATCACACATTTATAAGGCCCTACCAACAATCTTCCATCCCCGACCCTGCCATATTAAACACACCTAAAATGCAGAGCAAAAAGTAAAAGAAGAAGAGAATGGACAATAAAATCATTAACATATCAACATGCGTCCCAAAGGAGTGGTGATTTTTTACACAAAATGAAAACTTCTGGTAGCTTTTGCTTCTCGGAGCAAAAAGCTACCTTCTGTGCAAGGATACAACTTGCTTATCCATTCACCAGCTATATCAGCACACTGTTCCAGAAACCACAGACTCTGGATTATTATTATGCTATTCGTGCCAGAGTTTGCAGGTCAGCTGGATTCAGTATTTTAACACAATTAAAGTGGTGACCTGTTTGAATTCTTTTGGTCTCCAGCGCTATTTAATGATGATGATGATGCTATCAATAACTTTCTGCTGTAGTGAGTCATACATCTTCAAAACACTTTCACATTCATTACTCATTTTCTCTCAAAAAAAAATTGGAGATCCCAGTTATCCTCAGAGTATACCCCCCAATAAATAATATCCTGAAATTTAATGTACTTATGTCTAAATTCATTACTGAGTGTTCGTTCCATATGATGGAACTCTAAGAATTTGCATTGTGGTCTTGCCTTTACCAGCTGGGTGACCTTGAACAAATAATTTCACCCCTCCTTGCCTTTGCTTCTTCATATGTAAAATGTGTTAATAATAACCATCTCAGAGGGTTATTGTTGGGATGTAAATCAGTTCACTTAAATAAAGAGACATGATAAATGCTAAAGCATTATGCAAATATTAATTACCATGTATACAAATATCAGTTATGTGCAAAAATGAATTTAAATATAGTTTTGAGATGGAGGTGTGGTGTGTCTGAAAGACCACTTTACTTGGAATCAGAGTTATGGGTTCTATTTTGACCCCTATGTACACAAGAAGTATGGTTTTCAGACAAGCAAACACAGCCATGCAAGCGCTATGTTTGCCATTAAAAAAAAAAATGACTCCTACCTTTCACATCCCACCTTATCACATGTGATAGGATGAGGAATGACCTCAAAGATGTCTGCATCCTAATTACAGAAACCTATGACTATGTTGCTTCTCATGGTAAAGATTCTTGCAGATGAGTTTAAATTGAGCATTCTTTATATGGGAAACTATCCTGAATTGTCTAAATGGCCCAATGTCAACACATAGACCCCTTTAAAAGATCTATTGTGGTGATCCCTCTGAATTTTCACAGGTACCTTACTCCTGGCTAATACTTCTGGGCCTTTTCAGAATGAAGAAAGGCAGATTAACCTTTCTTCCTGAAGGCACAGCAGTCCATAGCCCAAGACCAAACACCAAACCCAAAACTCAACACCCTTCCACAAAGAAACAGCTCAATTCCACAAATGAACCCCATCAAATGGCCAACCCACCAAAACATTTCATTTTTATAGTTCCGGGATTATAAATCCTGGACACTCCAAATTTTATTTCTGTCAGCCCAGTAGGATAATAGCAAATCTGATACAAAAATTGCACAGGTCACCAAGCTCAATGGGCCTAAATAATAACTCAAAAGGCTAAACTATCGACCAATCATTCCAGATAATCCTCAAACAAGAACTTTAGTCACACCATTGAGAGATAGAACAATTATCACCATTTGACTTTTATTGAACTATGTTTTGATAATTACATTTGCCTTTGTGTTATATTGAACAATATGAAAGAAATTTGTGTCTGCAAGGGACAGACTGGAGCAGTGGGTGAGAAACTGGGTCATTGATGGAGGAAAGTTCACACTGGTGGTGAAAGTGATATTGGAACATTTAATGCTTGAAGCAACAATATTATGATCAACTTGGTCAATCAGGGTATTATAACAAAAAATAGTGATATTGCTACTGACTCTGCTAGTCAGATCAGAGAGATGGCTATGTGACAATGGAAGCAGATATTGGAGCAATGCTCTTTGAAAGAGATGGAAGTGGGACAAATTAAAGAATACAAACAGCCTCTAGATGCTGAAAAGGGCAAGCAACCTGATGAAGAAAAGACTCTTCATAAACATGATTTGGCACCATCGTGTGATACTATTGACACTGATTTTAAGGTTAAGGAAAACTAAACTACTTCTGGCACAAGAAACATAAAAGAACATTCCTATGTTATTTTCAGATGTCGAGTTTATACAGTAATTTAGCATAGCAACAATAGGAAAGCTATAAAGCAACTCCACCTGGAGCTTTCTAATCTCTAAGAACATCAGCTTCTGCTTTCATCCTCTAACCCCATACTAAACTTCTAAATAGGTCAGTGTACTGCGTTCAGGTCTCCCTCCAAAAATTTTTCATTCTTTGGGAGCTGAAGAGATAGTAACAAAGGTTACCCCAATATTCAATATAGTCCCCTGAGTCCAATTAGGAGTAATTCCTGAGTGCAGAGACAGAAATAACGCCTGAGCACTGTAAGGTGTGACCCAAAACTTTTTAAAAAATGGAGGAATTTCATTTTTCGGTGGACCAATGTGGAGCTCACATATTATGGAAATTTACAATGAATGGACTCATTGGTTCTAGGCCTGGAATGTGTCAGTTGTCTTCTTGAGGCATAATGATTCAGGAAATGCAGCTTGACTTTAGACACATCATTTATACATTCAGAAACTATATTCTCATCTGCCATTTGAAAATAACAATTATTTAATTATCCACTTCACAAGATTGTTGGAAGATTTAATAAAAAGAATAGTTGAAGCAGAACCATATTATAATGAATGAGTTATATATGTCTTGCACACATTCAAATTGGTTTCAATCTCTGGCACCCATATAGACCCTTGAGCACTGTTAGGAGTGATCCCTGGGTACAAAATTAAGAGTTAGTCCTAGGCACCATTAGTCAGGGATAAAAGAAAAAAAAGAAACAAGAAAAGCCATCAAATTCAACTAAGTGCTCTGTGAGTGTGAAATCCTATTATCTTTATCATCATCATTATTATATTAGTACAATAGTATTTTAAAACCTTGTAGATGTGGTAAGTAACAAACACTTTGATTCAGTTTAGTTCTGGACAAAATAAAATTTTTATAGAAAAAGAATATTCAGCTGTTAAATTTTAGACATCTGGATTAATCATGAACAGGCACTTTCAATACAGCCCTAAAAATATTGCAACCAGGTGCCATGAGTACATTAAAGTATTACACAGTAACTTTTCCTTTTTGAAGACAGTATGGTGGGGTAAATTTCACTTGTCTTTTTAAAACTAAAAATAAAAGTGATACTTTTCTTATCAGTAATAGGGTCATCTAAAAACAGAGTTTTTAAAAACATCTTTTGGCCACAAGTCTGCCAAGAACATAGTCACTGTGCATGACTGCAAAACGCTGCTTTCTGTGTCTTGCTACCAATAGATGGAAACCCCCACTAGCTCTAGACTCTTTCTCAAACATTCAAACCACAATTTAGCTAAAGACAAACCCTTGACCCTCAAAATGTTTTACGTGTCATAACCTCACTTACCTTCTCTGACTTGATTAGGAAAAGAAAAAAAGAAATCGAGCAACTATCTGGTACATTTAATAGGAAAAAGCTAATTATACAAGGGGAATGAGTCAGTGCAAGAGAAACAAAATGTTGTATCAGTCACTAAATTAAAGATGTATATTTTATGTACTTATTCTTATGACAATCTATCTCACTTGGCAGTTATTATTTCCACTTTGCAAATACTGAAGTTAGGACTCAGATATTGATAATGTACTGGGATATCACATTGAGCTTACTTTTCCTTTATAAAAGGAAATAGAATTTGTTGATACAATGTCATATATTTACTGAGTGTTCCTACAGCTTAAGTAGGGTTACTCAGATTTTGGTCTTTATACTCCCCTTTGAAACTACCCTAAGTTCTTGGAACTCAAGATAATTAACACTCCCAGACTCCCAGATCTTCTTTCTTGGACTCTGTATTGACACTTCTTTTTTTTCCCCTTTATTTAAGCACCATGGTTGCACTTATGTTTGTGCTGATTTTCAGTCATAAAAAGTACACCACCCTTCACCAGTGCAACCTTCCCACCACCAATGCCCTCCATCTCAATCCTTCCCCACTTCCTGCCTGTCTTCTAGACAGACATTTAATTTCTCTTACTCACTATCATTGTCCTGATAGTTGTCTGTGTAATTATTTCTCTAATGGCACCACCAATCTTTGTGGTGAGCTTCAAATCATGGCTGGTCCTTCTAAACCTCATCTCTATTGTCTCTAGGTATTATTGCCATACTGTCTTTTATTTTTCTTAAATCCCATATATGAGTGAGACTATTCTGTATCTATCTCTGACTCATTTCACTTCATATAATAGTTTCCATGTCCATCCATGTACAGAAAAATTTCATGACTTCATTTTTCCTGACAGCTGCATAGTATTCCATTGTGTAGATATACCACAGTTTCTTTAGCCACTCATTCGCTGCCAGGCATCTAAGTTGCTCCCAGATTCTGACTATTATAAATAGAGCTGCAATAAACATAGGAGTGAAGAGGGCATAGTTTTATTGTGTTATGTGCTCCTAGTGTATATCTTTAGGAGTAGTATTGCTGAATCGTATGGGAGCTAAATTTTCAGTTTTTTCTTTTTTAGGAAATAAACCTTTCTTTCTGAAAGGCTAAACTAGATGGCATTCTCACAGCAGAAAATGAGAGTTTCTTTCTCCCCACATTCCAACCAGCATATTGGCACTTCTAAGGAAGTTTAGAATTATAGTCTGAGTATGTGGAAGCCCTTGACTTTTCCATGGGAGGCATAAGTTCATTCCTGACTCATTTCAGGATTCTTCTTTGTGATGACTAGCACCGAGCAGAATTTTTTTGCAATATTTGTCTCTGCCTCATGCAAGAAGTAAAACAAGCATTGACTTTGAAGTCACAATACCAGAGGTCAAGACTGGGTGGGTGTAGCTGTTATCTGATGATCTAGTTGTGGGCCAGCCAGGACTTGATCACCATTCAGGTCTAGATTTCTCATCTCTAAGATCAGTTTAATTGGTTCAGTTGACATCTCAGAGAGCTGAGTGAGGGGATGTGCAAAAATAAATTCTGGGTGGAACTTGGTTTTGACTTTTTAAAATCTAAATTACTTTCCAATATATAGAATGTTAAAAAAAATATTGCAGCACTTCTTTTCATTTGGGCAGATCTCTTGTTCCTTTAAGAGAAATCACACAAGAAGTATTACTACAAAGCAGTAGTAGACTGAGTCAATATCAAATTGGAAGAGCTAGATGTGGGTAGTGAATTGATTAGAAGCTTAAGGCAAAATGAATGACCACTGTTAAGGGATAACATGAAGGTAGAAGGAAAACTAGAGCAGGTTAGAAATTCTGATATTTCATCAGGTTGTTCAGTCAGGGATGGGAAGTACAGGGTGGAAGTCCAGTTCCAGGAAGCACATGTGGGCATTCAAAATGGTAATCTATTTTGTTCCAAGATTGTAATGGAATACATTAAAAAATTATAATGTATTGATAAGTGGAGAATTGTCACAATTATAGAAGAACTTCCCTATATAAAAAGTGCTATATTTTTTTTATAAAACTATAATTTTCCAAAATCAAATCAGAAGAACAAAATTTAAATAGACCAATCTCCATGGAAGTGATAGAAAGTATTAAGATACTTCTCAAAGCATAGCAAGTACAGTAATTTTATAGATAAGTGCTTTAAGACCTTAAAGACCATTTTAGGTGCCAAGTTGAGAGAAAAGTATTAAAGAGCATGCATGTGTGGGTGACCCCTTTTACATTCCTTGGCACCTTCAATGTCATAGTCTGACCTGGGATTAAAGAGCACTGCTTGTTCTCCAGCCATCCCTCTGAAAGAAAAGACAGTCAGAACTTATACTGACTTACACTTTGACATTTTTATCACTATTAGTTATTATAGCATTCCTATTATTAAAGCAATCTAATGATGACCACAGTTTTACAGATCTAATAATGATCACAGTTTTACAGATTAGAATATTGATATTCAAGGAGGTCAAGAAACTTAACTGTGGTCTCTTAGCTAATAAGTGACAGATTTGCAACCCAATAGTTTCCCCCAGAGCTACCCCTTTCCCTACCGTGTTGTTTTCTAAATTGCCTAGTGACCTTGTGCAAGCATACCATGCTCCATCCCCCAGTTTGGCCTTTGATTTCTCCATCTGTAAAGTGTGATAAATTAAATCATGCCAAAGTTCCCATCCAGGTCCCAGTGTGTCTGATTAAAAGCATATGTTTAGGAATGGACCTTGTTTGTTAGAGAAACTTGTGCAAGTTGGAACCTGGGCACAGAGGGGACTGGAGCCTGGAGTTGCACCCAAATCACAGGCCTGGTTTGACATTCATCACCAGATCTGAATGCCAAAAGGACAGAGTTCTCCAGAGGGTCTGAGTCCATCTGGCCAGCCTCTGATGGCCTAAGTTATCCCCTGACTTCAAACTTTTTTCTGATTATTTGCAGCTTATTTTTATTTAGCCGTTATATCTCTCCAGGGACCCACTTCCTTTCTTATTTTTGTGATGTTCCTCTGACAACAAGGGATAAAAGTGGGAGACAGCAATTTGTATGCAACTTCTGTCTCTGCTGCTGCATTTCACATGACCTTGGACAAGGTCCTTGAAAATCAGTATTATCAATAAGGTTTGTTCTGGCTTGAAAGTTTATGGAGTCGGGTAGTTTCCATTCTAGGAAATGGAATGGAATGGAAGACTAGGAATGGAAGACTAGCTACATGAGCTACAAGTGCCTTGAAGATAAGAAATTCAGATTTTCAAATGACCATTCTAATCTTAGAGTTGGTCCACTTCAATTGCCTTTTTAAATGCAATTTTTCTATTGTATTAAGAGATAATTAATGAAGATGTTTCCTGGATCCGGACGTAAGAAAAGTTAAGATTCTTAATGATAACATTAAAGCGTTAAGTACTTTGCTTCACTGTATCTTATTCCCCATTTCTTGATAAGGTCTGGAGTGACTCAAAGTTACAAAGAAGTGTGTCTCCAAGTTGGGCTGGATAGAATCTATCTGCACCTTGACCCACTGTTGTTTCTTCTGGGCCCTGCAGAATTGCTCTAGAGTTCATTCATCACTTGGTTTCATTCTGCAGAGACTCGGCCATTTGTTCTTAGGAGAAAGACAGTCACATTCAGTGCAAGTAGTGTCAGAAC
Organism: Crocidura indochinensis; assembly: GCA_004027635.1. Taxonomy (NCBI): domain Eukaryota; kingdom Metazoa; phylum Chordata; class Mammalia; order Eulipotyphla; family Soricidae; genus Crocidura; species Crocidura indochinensis. The sequence continues at coordinate 10,711 of PVKC010022746.1, forward strand.
TGTCTAAGCAGAGGCAGAGGACTACCTCTCCTCTAACTTCCCTGTACCCAGAGTAAAGAGTTTGGTTTTGCTTTCATTTTACTGGAGAGAGAGAGAGAGAGAGAGAGAGAGAGAGAGAGAGAGAGAGAGAGAGAGAAACAGAGAGAGACAGAGACAGAGAGAGACAGAGAGACAGAGAGACAGAGAGAGAGACAGAGAGACAGAGAGAGAGAGACAGAGAGAGAGACAGAGAGAGAGAGAGGAGAGCTGGTTTGATCCTTACTCCATATCCAGGTCAGAGACCCCTCTCCCAGAATCCTCTGCAGGCTGCCAGCAAGCCCCAGGGGATGGAGAAGAGGGCAATTGCAACAGCCTTGGGACAGCAGTTACACAACTATCATAAGGCCACAGGGCAGCTTGGAAAGCTTTATGCTTAACCATGTGGTGGAATAGAGGAAATATTAACAGGGCCTTGCTCATCACTGTGCCATCAACTTGTGGTGTGTCCTAAGGCTAGCTACTGAGCGTCTATTTCCTCACCTGTCAAACTAGGAAATGGAATGCACTGTACACTACAGATTACCAGATTTGAGAAGTAACTTTGATACCTTTTACTTTATTGTATTCTAAAGTGAGTGATACCATTTATTGGTGGGACTTAGGATAATGGGTTGGGGGGGCAGATTAGTCCCAGTCTCAGATGTAATTGTAGTGAAGATCACTTTCTATTTGTTTGCTTTAAAAAGATTTAAAGATTTACAGAGAGATGCTGAGTAATTTTTATTATTTTCTTTTTTTTCTGCCTCCCACCCCATTTTTATTATTTTCAATAAAAGGAAAAGTTAACCAAGAAACTTGATCTAATCTAATTTAATCTTTGTTGTATACACTTGGTAATTTTGCACTTATGAAGGAGTTGTTTATTAGATGGCAGATGAATTACAGGATAATTTATAAATGAACACTATCTCCTTTTCAGCTACAGTATTTTCTAGGTTATTTCCAAGGTTCTTACCAGCTCCAATCATCTATCTCCTAAAGATAAGCAGTGCCCTAAAAATTCTGAAATCATCTACTCCTATTTTTATAGAGCTCTTTCTTTGTCATCATCATCATCTTCATCTTCCTCTTCTCATCCTCTTCCTTCTTTTTTCTTCTTCTTCTTCTTCCTCTTCTTCTCATCCTCCTCTTCCTTCTTCCTCTTTTTTCTTTTACTCCTAATTCTCCTTGTCCTTTACCATTACTCCTCTTCCTCCTTCTCCTGCATCTCTTTCTTCTATTCTTCCACATCCTCCTCTTCCTCCACTTCCTTCTCCTCTACCTCCTCCCCTCTTTCTTCTTCTTTTCCTTCCTCTTCGCTGCTGCTTCCTATCTTCTTCCTCCTCTTCACCATCATCTTCTTTTTCTTTTCCTTTTCCTCCACTTCCTTCTTCTCTTCCTCCTCTTCTCTCTCCTCCTCTTCCTCCTCCTTTTCCTCTTCCACTACCTCTTCTTCTTCCTCCACCTCCTCCTTCTCCTTCTTCTCCTCTCTTCTTTCTTCTGCAGGTCCATGAAATGTTTCTAATTGTTCATTTCAAATAGAAACATCACGCAGACTCTTGGGCGGTGGTAGTCATCTTTATAACTTGGCTTGACATTTAGACAAAGCAATTAAGTAACCATGATGAAACTCTAATTCTACATCTAGACCCTGAATCACTTTGTGATCTTGAATAAGCTTCATCTCCCTCTTATAAATTTTAGTGCTCCATTTTTTAAAACTAAATGAATTGAACTAGATAATCCCTAATGTGCCTACCATAGCAGAATATTACCCAATCTTGCTATTCTTTGGGATGTTCTGCTTAGAAACTACAAGAATAAACTAAATATGACATAGACTGGCAGAAGATCTTGACTACTTTGGCCGTATTGATGTACAGTAACTATGTACATCTAAATCATAAATTTTAACACTATTATAACCATGTTACCTAAACTAAAATGATTAAACTAAAAGAAACTACAAGATTTTCCTTTGTTATAATAAATATAGTAATTGTTGTAAGCTTTAAGACTATAAAACAAATCTCAGGAAATAAACATAACGATATTATATGGAGAAAAATCATTATGTGGTTCTCTTGGGGCTCATATTTACTGATTCGTATTTTTGCACTGTAACCACATTTTAATGTTTTATATACAAAGATTCAAGAGTAATACTTAACATAAAAATTAACTATGTTATATAATATATAGTTGCATTTTATTTTAGTTGGTAGAATGATTGAATTCCAGCTACCGATCCTCCCTTCAGAAGTTCTTATGTATCAAGATGCTCAGACATGGTTATAAATAGTTGGCATGATAAGTGGAACATTAAAAGCCAATAGTAAGTATCCTACAGGGGATAAAAATTAATTCTTGTTAAGAAGTATCAAAAAAGATTGCAATTGAGCAATTACAATCAAAAAAATTTGCAAAAAAAATTTGCAAATGATCTTGGTTTTGGAAAAGAATCTGTCAATCAGCGAAAACCTTATCAACAAAGTTTAAGACATCAGAACGTCAAGTTTGGGTATGAATGAATGCATAGCCAGAACACAACATTATGAAGAGGAGTAGTAGGAAAGAAATTTAATACAATTTATGTGTTCACCTCCTAGGTACAAAAGATTTTTAGTGTAACAAAAATCTTTGTACAATTAATCTTTATATTTTATCAAAGGTGACATGTAATCATCTCTCAAAACCTGTTTAATGAATAAATAATGTGACATTTCCTCCGACCACTACCTAAAACATCAATGCACTGAAAAGACATAAGCAATCTGAGAATCTGAGAAGTCAGTTTAAGCATGGTGCAGATATTTTTGATTGCTATGTATGTAAGGTGTCATATCTCAACTAGGTAAATATAGATAGGTAGTTTTACCTAAGGAAAGAATATATACTATGCTCGTCAACTTTTAACTATTACATTGTGATGCATGTATTACTTGGAAAAGATGCTGAATTTAGCAATTCTGTTGCAAAACTAAGTCCATCAATCAATGGTCCATGGAGCCAGTTCCAGAGAAAATAAACAGACCAAAGAGGCCCGCCCTACAAAAAACCTATGGGTTGGTACAAACACTTTCTTTGTACCAACTTTCTGCCACAGAAAGTATAAAGAAATTAAGATAATTTTTTTGTATCTTGACTCTAATAGTAGATAACAGACCCACCCACCCCACAACACCATAAAATTATATAGTTGTAAGTGTTTTGGTTGTATTTTTACTAAATGTTCAATCTGAAGAAAATTGAGTAATGTATACATGGGATCACTTCCTGTTCACTCTATATTTTGTATTTTGAGGGTTCACCCTAGCAGTGATCAGGAGACTAAGGAGCTACTTCCAGTGATACTTACCAACTGACTAAATGGCTAAATGCCTGGGCCTGGTAGTACAATGTTGCTTGGGCTTAAGGGTGTTGATAGTTATGAGGGCCACTTTGGTGATATTCAAGTGTCTCTAAGTAGTGGTAGGCAGCCAGAGATTCAACTGGCGGGCCATACACATGCAACATATGAAGAGCAAGCCTTTTGGACTATTTTCCTGTTCTCTCTTTGTTATATCATATACTTGCATGTGATTTATAAATATCTCAGTAATTTTTCTGATTAAAAAGAGAACCTTGAGTCAGGGAGATAGTACAGTAGAGTACTTGTCTTGCATATGGTCAACTCTGAAAATGATGGAAAACAACATAAACTCTCATTTCTTGTGGTGAAAGTACAAAATGTTGTAACCTTTTTGGAAGCCAGATTGTCAGTTTCTTATTAAACTAAATTTACACTTACCACAATATTAAATAATCACTTTACTCCTTGATATTTACTCAAATGAACTAATAATATATATGGTCATGCAAAAAATTGCACACAGATGTTTATTGCAGATTTTTCAATAATTACCAAAATGTCAGCACAATCAAATTGTCTTTCAGTAGAGAAATGGATAAAGCTGTGGTAAATCTAGAAAACAAAATAGAGCTCAATGAGAAAAAGAAAAATGTTATTGTTCATAAAAATAAAAAAATTAAGTACATATTATTTAATAACCAGTTTTAAAACTCTACTTACTCTATGGTTGCAACTGTCTTATATTCTGCAAAATGCAAAATTTCAGAGAAAGTGAAAAGCAGAATGGTTTCCAGGTGCTAGGGAACAAAGAAGATTAATAGAAACCAGAGAATTTTTAGGAAAGCAAAACTATTCTCTAAGATACTACAATGGTGACAATTTTGTTAGAAATTTGTTAAATTTATAGAATGTTCAGCTTCGATTTTTGTTGACATTGTTGTTCTAATGTAAACTATTAACTCTGGGTGATAACAAGTCAGTTCCTGTGTAACAAGTCTATCACCCTAGTTCAGGATGGTAATAAACAGAGAGGCTTCCCACATGTTGAGCAGAGAAAAATATGTGAAGCTTCTCTAACTTCCATTAAGTTATGGACCAAAAGTTTCTCTGAAATGTAAATTCTATTTTAAATACACAGAAAGAAGAAAGATGGGATTGTGAATGTATGATGCTTAATTTCAGTGTGTGGGATCATGATTTTGATTCTGGATCCATTCTACATGTTGAGTTTAATCCCAATGATACTGCAATTGTGAGATCCCAGTCTCACCATAAAACTTTTGCCATCTCTAGTGGTCTGTGACTAACATGATCAACTGTGGGGACTCTGGCATCAAAATAATAACAACATAAAACAATGGAAGAAAGGTGGTAATAAAAGAACGAGAATGAGTCAAATGAAGATATACAGTTGAAAACATTCAAGTGTTGGACTACCATGAGAGGCATAGCAAGATGATAGGTAGATAGATAAATAGATAGATAGATGATAGATTTAGAGTCCATGAATATGACCACCAGGTCTTGTTATGATTTTCATGATAGTCCATATTCTCCAATATATATATATATATATATATATATATATATCTTACTATGCCTCTAATTATAGTTCATAGTCTCAAATGCATGTATATATTATATATAGAAAGAGAGAGAGAGAAAGAGATTTCCAGAGTTCCCAGGGTTAAGGGATTGTGTGTGATGTGGAAAAAAAAAAAAGCTCACCCCTTTGCTTTCTTTAAAGATGACTCTTACTTATCCTGGGAAATAACAACCTTACCATGTTATGGTGACATTTATAAATTTCTTCAGTTATTAAGTCTTACAAACCTCTTCATATCTCTTGCAGTTAAACTGCTGACAGTGTTTGCATTTTCCCCTTTTCTGTTAGCTCTGTACTGTCAAGCTAGTTATGGAAAATCAGCTTCCATGGCTACTGAAGGTCCTTTACTAAAGATATCATTATATTCAGCAAGAAAATTTACATATTCATTTTATTTCATTTCTTTGATGTTCTATTCATTGTCCTTGATAAAAATGTTTCCAATAATTGTACATTTTGCTTAATCAGAGATTATTAGAAGAGTTCTATAGGGAGGGATGAATAAGTTGATGCATTTTCCAAAACAAGGACTTGAGGTCAAACATTTACCTCCCTCAGTTAGAGATGTTCCATGACTCTGTAACCAAAAAGAAAACTATATCTTGCCTAAGTTTTGTGCAAAAATACTAAAATTTTAGAACTAAAGGATATGTTTAACCTATATTTTTTTCTTTCTCTCCCAGGTAAGCTCTATGCTGTTATAAAATATCCAGTTCCAATGCCATTGGCCATTTGTTGTTACCTTACTATATATCTTTATAGCTCACATATTGAAAGAGACCTTTCTATTTATTATGGAGGTAATGACATCTACATACATAGATTAGTGAAGCTAAATTACTCAAAGTTCACAAACTTGTAAACCAATAAAGGTTGAAAGAAAACTTTAACTGTTTATCTTTCTTTTTCACAAATATATGCTTTAAAATTATTAGCATGAATAATTATATGCTAATACATTTTAAAATTTATATGAAATAGATAAATCCTGAAAACATACAATTCAGTTAAATTGAGGAAAGGATAACTTAACGATTTAAAGGAAAATCTGAATGAAGCTTTAAACTTTTATCCAAAAAGAAAATGTTGATGGTATTGTAAAGAATATTATACTATAGGTAATGCATAAATATTTGAATGAATAAGTAAAATATTATAATAAAATCTGTTTTTAAAATATTATTATAAAATTTTCTATTTTATAATAATATTAATGATATAATAGTTTATAATATTTATAATATTATAAAAATAATCTGAATATACTTAGACCATTCAATATAAATGAAATGTTAATTTATTATTTAAAAATAGAGGTCCTTAGCAAGCTAAGAATAAACACTTTTCTTAATCTAATAGAGAGGGCAAGCAAGAAATCCTAAGTGGAGCAGGGAAAACCTCTTCAACTAAGTGGTGCTGGCAAAACTGGTTAGCCACTTGCAAAAAAGTGAACATAGACCCCAGTTAACATCATGTACGAAGGTAAAATCCAAATGGACTAAAGACCTTGATATCAGACCTGATATCATAATGCATATAAAACAAGACGTAGGTAAAACACTCATGACATTGAGACTAAAGGCATCTTCAAGGAGGGAACTGCACTTTCCAAACAAGTGGAAGCAGAGATAAACAGATGGGAATACATTAAGCTGAGAAGCTTCTGCACCTCAAAAGAAATAGTGCCAAGGATACAAGAGCCACCCATCGGGTGGGAGAAACTATTCACCCAATACCCATCAGATAAGGGGCTAATATCCAAAATATACAAGGCACTGACAGAGCTTTACAAGAAAAAAACATCTAATCCCATCAAAAAATGGGGAGAAGAAATGAACAGACACTTTGATAAAAAAAAAAAAAAA